>JARDYJ010000009.1:14540055-14820055 GCA_029215755.1 Spea hammondii
ATACTAATACAAATTTAATACATAATTCAAGAGCAATCAGCAATGGGTTATCCGAATCTTCAATATCGATAATCATCTGTGGCAATTAGTCTGATTGAAATACCTCCATTCAATAATTAAGGGGTGTGTTGCAATACTAATGTCTATATAGTTGTCAGGGGTTTAATAGATGGAGCCCTGAATGTAAAGCTGGATATGTAGATAAGAGCCAGAAGCGAGGTACTGGTAGGGATCAAGCAAAATCTTGGTCAAGACTAGCAGAGGTTAGTTCAGGCAGCATAGGTTCACAAAAGAAATTCAGGCAAAGGGTCAGAATCCAAAGAGACAGAGTAGTATATCACCGTAGCAAGTATATCTGAGCAATTTGGGTAGGGAGAGACTCAAGGAGAGGAGGACGCGTTGCGGGAAGGAGGTGAGTGCGGCAGGGGTAACGTGACAATAGTGTCCTTCAATAGTCTCCTGTGACCATGCTTTGTATGATGTGTATATATATATATATATATATATAATGTCCTTTTGGCTCCAGGGGTTAATTACATAGAGCATTCAGTAGGCCACAAATTTGTATAAGGTAACCCACACCCCACAAGTGTTCTTGTTTAGGCGATGAGGAAAGTCTCCACTCAGTCCATAGAAATCCAATAAAATCAAATCTCACCAAGGCGGGCAGGAAAAATTCCTCACCGGTTGCTCAGGTGTAAATGTGGAACGCCTTTTCCCCCACCGACGAATGAAAATGAATACCGCATGTGTGAAACGAGTTAAGTACCCTCTTGTCTTTATAAAAAGCTTGTCTGGCTGGCTATTTCCGTACTATCTGTTGGATTTATTGCTTTTGTTTTTATGGGACTACGGACCTGAATTCATATTTATTTGTATACACTGATCAGCCGTAGCGTTATGACCACTGACAGGTGAAGTGAATAACACTGATAATCTTGGTATCATGGCACCTGTCGGTGGGTGGGATATATTAGGTAGCAAGTGAACATTTTGTCATCGAAATTGATGCGTTAGAAGCAAAAAAATAAAGCTGCATGTGGTAATGATGAAATGGACAACCCAGTTATTTCTTGGATTATACCTAATACTTTGGATTTTTGTACAATGTCACCAAATGTGAGACATGGATCCTTGAGTTATTTCACATCTCCAACAAAGGTCATTTACATGAGAATATATTTTATGCAAGGTTTTAGGGACAAAATACCATCAATAACATAGTGTGAAATGCAACTCTTGGAGGTTAACCCCTTCAGGACCTGCATTCTTGTACTGCGTCTTCCCTTGAAGACCGCAGTTTTATTTAAATATTTTAAATCCGTGCTCGTGATTCGCTTTAAAGCGATCACGTGCATGGAATTGAGGGGGAGTGGCTGTTACGGATCACTGGGGACACCCAGCGGTCAGTAGCAGCTGCCCCTCGCGATCCCAGCATCTATAGCGACGATGGATCGCGCATCATCGATGGCGTACCTTACAATCAAAAAACTTTGATTGTAAGTCTAAAATCCACCTATGTGGGGCTGTGAGAGGAATCATTCTTTAATAGGTTAGTTGGCAGATTATTTTTTTGATCGATTATCAAAAGAAAATGAAAATTTTTTCTTTAAAATGTAAATGTAATGAACATTACAATGTAATGAACAAACTGGGTGTTAAAAACAAACAGCAGAATAAAAAACGTTAAATTTACATTAACATGTGTCCAGTAGCGTACCTAGCGGGGGGCGGGGAGGGCGGTCCCACCGGGTGCCGCTCATCAGGGGGGTGCCGGCAAGTTGCCCGCCGCTGGAGGAGAAGGCTCGCAAGGGAGCGGTATCGGAGGTCTTTAACAGACCTCCGGCTCCCTTGAGTGATTTTAAGCCGCTTCCCTTGAACGGGCTTAAAATCACTCAAGGGAGCCTGAGGTCTGTTAAAGACCTCCGATACCGCTCCCTCGCGATCCACGCGGCAACTGCTGCTGTGCGCCGGGGTTTGTTGTCAGATCCCGGCGCACAACACTGAAGCCGCGCCCACCACCGTCCATGCCCTCTGAACCGGAAGAAGACAGAAGAGGAGCGAAGAGGAAGATAAGGAGCTGACTGCTGTAAGAAGAAAAGAGGAAAGGTAGGAAATCATTCAGTGAGAGTGGATTGGTATGTGTGGAATCTGTGGATTGGTAAATGTGGATTGGTAAGTGTGGAATCTGTGGATTGGTAAGTGTGGATTGGTATGTGTGGAATATGTGGATTGGTATGTGTGGAATCTGTGGATTGGTAAGTGTGGATTGGTATGTGTGGAATCTGTGGATTGGTATGTGGAATCTGTGGATTGGTAAATGTGGATTGGTAAATGTGTGAGAGTGATGGGTGTTATGCTGTACCATTTCCAATGTCTTTTTCGTTATATAATTATGCTCTAAAGTACATCGTAACTCCCATCACTCTATACTGTTCCATACAGTGGCAGAGCTGGGAGACAGAGGCCTTGCACCCCCACCGCAGGACTCCTGAAAGGTAAGTGAAAGGGGGGAGAGGGTAGATAGTTAGGAGGGGGATAGATAGGGAGAAGGGAGTGAGACGTGGGGATAGGGGGTAGATAGGGCAGAAGGGGGTGAGAATGGGTAGATAGGGAGAAAGGAGGGTAGCAAGAATATTGAAATATTGAAAATGAATGGATTAATGTGTGGATGAATTGTTTGAATGAGTGAGAGAATTAATGAATTTGTGAGAATGCACCAATGAATATGTGTAAATAATTTGTGTGAAAGAATGATTGTGTGAATGAATTGTATGAATGAAAGTGAATTAGTAAGTGACTGTAAAAGTGTTTGTTAATCATAGGTGTATAGTTGATTTGTCAAAAAGGCAAAGATGGTATAAGCAGGGTGTTTATGGGACAAAAATGGCACAGGCAGGGTGTTTATGGGACAAAGATGGCAAAGGTAGCGTGTTCATGGGACAAAGATGGCGTACACTCGGCTGTTTGGGAACAATGCTGACTCATGCTGGGCTGTTTGGGGGCAAAGATGGCACGTCCAATGTGTGTGTGTAATTTGGGTGCTGGTCAGGTTCTATGTGGGCAATGTGGACGCTGTTTTTTTGGAGGGTTATTAAAGAAAGCACTATTATATGTTCAGTAAATGTTATTTAAACGTATTTATTTTACTTATAAGTTAATTTATTTTTTCAGATTTCTTGTTGTTTACAGTTGACATACAGTTTACAAATTGGTGCAATAAATATTCTTAACATAATTTTGTAGATGTCTTTACATTTGGTGTGGGGGGGTGCCACTTACAGGATCCGCCCCGGGTGCCAAATACTCTAGGTATGCCCCTGCATGTGTCCTTGTACTTTGTGCACACAACACTTTATCACAATGACATTTTTCTAATCGCCTTCTTATTTTACTATGACATAATAATAAAAGCTATATTTTACAATAGGTAAAAGAACAAGAACCCAAACACAGTATTTCTCAAACTAGGTTTTAATACCTAAAAGATTTTTACTAGTAAATATTCACATGTAAACTATTTGTTCATATTTAATAAAAACTATGATTGAGAAGAATGCCTCCCCCCCCCCCGGATATGCCACTCTGCCCCCCCCCCCCCCAAGACTTACCAATGCATCCCCAGACTTGCCCCGTGCTCCAGACTCCCTGGTGTCAAGTGGGGGGCAGGCGATAAATGTCTGTGCGATGCGCATAGACAACCTCTGCTGCTGCCCAGCACTTCCGCCAGGGCTTCTATGACAGAGCACAGACAGGTAATATTATAATTTATTATTTTATATAGCGCCATCAAATTCCGTAGCGCTGTACAATGGGTAGACAGGATATAACAAGTAGTATGTTACATAACAAATTGACCAACAGAGACAACAGGTGAGGAGGGCCCTGCTCAAACGAGTTTACAGAGGACGCCGGCGCTCTGTCATAAAAGCCCCAGTGGAAGTGTCGGGCAGCAGCGGAGGTTGTCTGTGTGATGCGCGCAGACGTTCAGACTAATTCAGCTAATCAATGTCAACGATTTTGATAATGGATTGTTAGCGATTTTATAGATTAGTTGTTGCAGCCCTAGTATGTATGACCTTAGAATGTTGTCATCCCAGCCACGAAACCATCAAATTCCTTCACTCACTTAGCTGTTTCCACATATAATTTGAAATTATTCTAGCCTTGGTGCCCGAATAATTATAATTTTAATAAAGACAGGAGGCGAGTATTTTGCATATCTTCCTTTACTCTCACCAACAGCAGCAAAGAAAGAGTTAATAACACAAGTGAAAACAACCAATAGAAACAGTACACAGGTGGTATATAAACCCCTTAACTATCTTCCTCTTTCGTCCGCTGTGAACCGGAACTGAAGAACGCAGCAAACCGTCTAGCAATGTAAAACCGAACCCAACACCCAAACTGGAACCAAAGTCAAGAGCAAGGCGACAATGCACTCCAACTGGGAAACAGAACCGCTGACACGGAGATGGCAGCAAGCTGAAACAAAGAGAGAGACCATAACAGAACCAAATTCTTCACAAACATGGTAACACACAGTAGAACGAGTCATCACAAATTAGCAAACGCAACGGAGCAGACAAAACCCCCCAAAAAATAAATTCAAACCTGGCCTACTTACCCAGAGTGTACACCTAACCATCGGGAGGGCAGGGAGGGAAAATACTCGCCTCCTGTCTTTATTAAAATTATAATTATTCGGGCACCAAGGCTAGAATAATTTCAAATTTTAAGGCAAGACAGGAGGCTTCCTATTTTGCATTTTTAACGCCGGAAACCAACGCCATTGCTCCTGAAGAAACCAGGCGAAATAAAACGGTGGAGGCACGGGACCAATCTGCCGCTCGCAGAGTATCCATTAAAGCTCCACCAGCCCGAAGGGCACAGGAGGCCGCAGCTCCCCTGATGGAAAGAGCACCGATGCTCTTGAAGGAGAAGAAAACAGCCTTGAAAGGTTTCACAAAGGAGAGGAGTTGAGATGTCAAGACCGGACAGATCGACGTCGTGCGTGACAGATAAGTCCTGACACACCTGGCGACACATATTTGGGTCGCCTAGAAAACGGCTAGGATACAGATGAGAACAACTCATGGAAGAAATAGAGACAGCATGAGCATCCAAGGCGCTAACATCCAAAACCCTGCAAAACGATGAGACAACACAAGGGTAAGTTTCGCTGACAACTGTCTGAGGGAGAGCGAATCGTTGTCTGGCCATTCCGAAGGAAATCTAACACGACAGCTACTTCCCACAGAGAACCGTAGCGTGGCGCCGGAGGACGGGATAAACGAATACCACGCAAAAGGTGGCAGACTAAGGGAGCCAAGGGGGATCCATGTGCCGTCCCAAACTCCAAGGAGCCCAGCCTCGCCAAGCTGTCCGGTATGACATACTGGTACCTGGAGCCTAAGATTTGCGGCGCAAGGACTGAGCCGCCTCCAATAGGCCCAAGGCTGTTCGGGGTCCCCTGAAATCATCCATACCACCAGGAGGAGATGTCTTTCCAGGATGTGCGGATGAACCTGGACCTCCGGGCCCGTCAGGGGATAGTACAGAGATGGGATCTCCAGAGGATCCTGGGCAGATACCCGCAGCAGGGCTGGAAACCACGGCTGAGCATGCCACGGGGGGGGGGGGGTCACCAGAACCAAAGACCCCCCGTCCCAACACAGGTGATGGATGACCCTCGAAATGACCGTCAGGCGATTCGTCCTGGATGCAAATAGGTCCAGGTGCAAGACCTGACTGAGAAGTCTCCAGTCGCTCGCATCCCGCCAGTGTCTGGAGAACCCGTCCACCAAGAGAACCGCGGCACCCGGGAGGTATCCTGCCTGCAGAGTATGCTGCACGCAAGGCAAAAGTCGAAAGACGTCCTTTGTTACCTCTGAGGTACTTGGACCGAGAACCCCCTAAGCGGTTGATATACCGAACCGCCGACATGTTGTCTAAGAAGCCTAAGAAGAGAAAGCGGCTTGGGACCAGGTCGGAGTTGAGAGAATTGACTAGAAACTGTAGTTGGTGAAGGATCTGCACCACGAAAGCGGTCTGGACGAGCAGGGTCTCCCGGCAGCTAGAGAAGAGCAGAATGCCTAGATAGACTATACACCTGATACCCCTGGACCTGAAGAGAGCCATAACCGGCTTCAGAAGTGGCGATAAACGAAAGCATTGAGAGCCCGTAGATTGATCACTGGGCAGAAGTCCCCGGTGCATTAGCGTACTAGGAAAAAGGAGCTGAGGAAACCGATTGATCCTTTTGCCCACTGGATAGCCCCCTTGTCACGTAAGGTGGGGAGTTCTGCTTCCATTAAGGCCTGATCTGTAATGCCCCCCGAGATGTGGGCGGTCAGCGTACCTGAAAAGGGGGGAGAGCTGAAGAACTATCTGGAAAACCTGTACCGTTAGGGGGATCCAAGGGTCCGACGAAATACACACCCAGTCGTGGAAAAAGATGATATATGGCCCGTAACCCAGGGAAGGGAAAGAAGGACAAGAAACATTCGGGCTTACCGAAAACGGAGCGTCCCCTGGGAAATCCGGAAGCGCCTCTACTGTCTCCGCGTGGGCTGAAGGCCCTCTGTTGGAACGGAGTCCTGTAGGACATATGGTTCTGAGGGAAGTACCGGGAGCCTCGGGATGAACGGCTGGTGGCCCGGCGGTCGACCAGCCCTCCCAGAAAAACGAGGGCCAGTCTGAAAGACCTTCCTCATTGACAGTTTGGCCTTATTCCATGATGTCATCTAGGATACGTGGCGGTTTGATTCCTTGACAAATGTGTCTCCAAACAGTAAGCGGCTGCACCCAGGTCTTTAGGGCCCCATTCCGCCAACCTGGGATCCATGAGGAGTAGCCTTTGCAACGTACAGAAGAGATTGAAACTGTTGCATTTCCCAACAGGCATACCACACAAAGTGCCCAATCTCAGATAGTCTTGGGATAAAGTGGTGTCTCCTATAGAACTGCTCTGTCTGCCAGGGATAGGATTTGGGTGACTGCTCCCAAGTTCTGCTGGGGATCGTCTAGGTGGGGCTCATCCACCAAATACTCACGGACGAAGCGCGAGTCGAAATCTCTGGGCGAGACCAGATTTGCTGAAGCCTCTGATTCACTAGATGAATCCGCGTGCCATACGCCCACTATAGATAATGGGTCATGCAAAGGAGTGTCAGAGGGTTTTGGGCGTTTGGCAGGTACCTTACCCTTGCCGACTGAAACACTACTGCCCTTCCAAGGCCGTTTGGAGCCGGACGCCTTTCCTTCAGATTTCTCGGATTCTGACTCCGATGGTATTGCCTCTGGTCTGGAGGGAGCAGGAGGCTGCCCTTGGGGCAAATTGGCAGACGTTTTAGAGAAAAAAGGATTCCACTGAGTTAGAAAAACTTTGCCCCTAACCAGGCCATAAAGGCATCCTGGGATGGCACAGTATCCTGAGACATTATGTCTGTATAAGGTAGGTGATGAGAACAGGGACGCAGCCCTTATATATTGTGCACGGCCACAGGGACGCAGCCCGTATACATTGTGCACGGCCACAGGGACGCAGCCCGTATACATTGTGCACGGCCACAGGGACTCAGCCCGTATACATTGTGCACGGCCACAGGGACTCAGCCCGTATACATTGTGCACGGCCACAGGGACTCAGCCCGTATACATTGTGCACGGCCACAGGGACTCAGCCCGTATACATTGTGCACGGCCACAGGGACTCAGCCCGTATACATTGTGCACGGCCACAGGGACTCAGCCCGTATACATTGTGCACGGCCACAGGGACTCAGCCCGTATATATTGTGCACGGCCACAGGGACTCAGCCTGTATATATTGTGCACGGCCACAGGGGCTCAGCCTGTATATATTGTGCACGGCCACAGGGGCTCAGCCTGTATATATTGTGCACGGCCACAGGGGCTCAGCCTGTATATATTGTGCAAGGCCACAGGGGCTCAGCCTGTATATAATGTGCAAGGTCACAGGGACACACAGCCTGTATATAATGTGCAAGGCCACAGGGACACACAGCCTGTATATAATGTCCAAGGCCACAGGGACACACAGCCTGTATATAATGTGCAAGGCCACAGGGACACACAGCCTGTATATAATGTGCAAACCACATGGACTCTGCCTGTATATAAAGTGCAAAAACCACATGGACTCAGCCTGTATATAAATGTGCAAAAACCACATGGACTCAGCCTGTATATAAATGTGCAAAAACCACATGGACTCAGCCTGTATATAAATGTGCAAAAACCACATGGACTCAGCCTGTATATAAATGTGCAAAACCAGAAAATTGCCAACAAATATTGAAAATAATGCAGGACTCACCCTGTAACCACTCCAGTGAGTCACAGAGAACTCATAGGAAAAAGGGGTCCCAGATAGGGAAGAGAGACGGGAAAAATCCTCCCAAAATGCACGGATGCAAAGAAATAATGAATATAAATAATGAAAGACAAGTAAAAAATCTACATATACACATATATATATATATATATATATATATCAAAAATCTATACTGTATATAAAAGGGCATACCCACCTAATTATCTAGAATTAGGTGAAAAAAGCAATATGTAATGAATAATAAACAGATATTATTCAATAAATCAGCAATAACTGTAGATAGGAAGAGGACTGACCTGCAACTTTGGTGAGCAGCAAAGAAAGAGGAAGATAGTTAAGGGGTTTATATACCACCTGTGTACTGTTTCTATTGGTTGTTTTCACTTGTGTTATTAACTCTTTCTTTGCTGCTGTTGGTGAGAGTAAAGGAAGATATGCAAAATAGGAAGCCTCCTGTCTTGCCTTAAAATTTATATTTTATGGACCTCGTCAACAGGCTTTAAAAGATCAGCCTCAACTCCAGCCAGTATCTGGTTGTCTGGTTGCCAGTATGCTGGAGGTGCTATAATTAAATGCCTGATTTCCTAAACTTTGACCTCTGCTTTGCTACACGTTTAACCCTGTCTCCTGGCCCTGACCTCACTGTTACGTTTGACTCTGCTTTTGGATACTGCTCTTACCGCTCAAGTGATTCCTCCATCCTGTTGCTATGAGCAGTGTTGTTTTGCAAGGGTGTGCTCCATCTCCTGGAACCGGGCTTACACGATGTGGCCATTTGCAGTGCTGGTGGGCATGCCCTAGATCAGTGATGGTGAACGTTTTTTGGGCCCGAATGCCCAATTTTCTTCATGAAACCAAGTTGCAGACCTCAAAGTGCCAACAGTGTACATTAACCATGGAAAGGATGTTTTTTGGTACAAAATTACTATACACAACAGTGTGCATCAAATTGCCCATATACATTGTTTTTTAAGCATAGAATGTGTCAGCAGTTAATAGCTATTATTTGGCCCATCTATCTGCCCAAGCAGAAAAACATATGAAAAGAGGGGTATGACGTAATATACCTGCGCTCAGCATGAAATGTCGACACCCCAACCAAGATGGAGGCCTCGCAATCTCACCACCAAAGTCATTGAAGCACCGAGGCAGGTGGTGGCAGGGTACGGAGGAAGCAGAAGGGCGCAGAGAGGTTGCTGAAAACGTTTTCTTGAGTGATCGCTTGGAACTTGGGGGCCGTGCACCTGCCTTGGGGTGGCCCTGGTCTTAGTGATTGGATGGCCACCTGGCACCCCTGCTGCCATGGCACCCTGTGTGTTGGTGGGTATGTGTATAAGTGTGTTTACATATATGTGCCAGAGTGTACGTTGGAAGGGGGGGGCAGGGGTACAAAAGGGACAGACAAGTTGTTTGGGGGCAATGATATCACAGACCAGCTGTTTAGGGGCCCTGGGGTAATTTTAGCACCAGGACCCTGTGGTTTCGTGTTACGCCTCAGGGAAGCACCAAGGTGGGTGGTGGCAGGGTACGGAGGAAACAGAAAGGCGCCGCGCGGTTACTGAAAACATTTTCATGAGTGACCGCTTGGTGCCCCTCTCTCCCCGCCACATAGGTGCCATGCACCTGCCTCAGGATGGCCACCTGGTGCCCCTGCTGCCATGGCGCCCTGTGTGTTGGTGAGTATGTGTGTGTTTACATATATGTGCCAGAGTGTATGTTAGAAGGAGGGGGCAAGGGGTAAAGAAGACACAGACAAGTTGTTTTGGGGGGGGGGGGCAATGATGGCACAGACCAGCTGTTGAGGGGCCCTGGGGTAATTTTAGCACCAGTACCCTGTGGTTTGGTGTTATGCCTGTTCAGGACCTCAGGCTACTATTCTTATACTCGGGTTCTGCCTTAACCCAATAAAATAACTCAGTAGATCAGTACTTCATTAAGTTGCCAAAAGCTGCCTGGTAATTCCCCTCATCTCAGTGTACCCCACTTTGTATCCTTTATATAGGGCATTATATATATCACTTGAAACCATGATTTCCAAGTTCATTTCCTGTGATTTTGTGATACAGATTTATTCTATTTTCGCGCGCTCTGTATACACGCCTCTACACCTTCATAACGCCCTCCATCGTCACTCAGCTCCTGGGGTACGTGCGCATTGACACAGTCCTCATGGCAAAACATTTCTTACCACCGGCTTGGACGTTTCCATAGATATGATGGGTGGGTATTTTTCATACATAAGCTTCATTATTTGTAGACGAGTATTGCATTTACAATGTTATTGTGGATAATATGCTGATAAGGTAAACAATATGCAAACCGTGTGCCTTTTGCCACGAAGAGGAGATATGCGTTGTAATGATGCCCGCAGTTAATAAGAACATTCCCTGGGTGCGGTGAGACTTGGTATGCTCCACAAAGTAAGACGTGCAGAAACGAACGCACCGCACCCCATCCAGCAGTGGGGGCGTGGCGCGGGTGGGTGTAAACCGCCCAGTTTATCTTTGATTGGAAGGATTTTCTCTCAAGCCGTGAATGTAATGTGGCATGCCGAATCTTAATTGGGCTCCAAGGTAAAGTGTCAAAAGGGCGGATGAAGCTGCTGTGGGTGGCAGGTGGTGTGGGCAGGGCTGCTCCAGCTGCAACTTACAGGCTGTTTAATGTTACCCGTTGCAGGAAACTTTTACCTATAATTTCCAAATGTTATACACGTTTTCTGATTCATTGCAGGTGATGCGCGAGCGGAATGTTACACCGGACTTTGTGGGTGAGTGCTTTATTCGTGATGTTTTACCATTGGAACGAGCGGCTCCGTTTATATGCCTGTAGAATGTATTCCAAATCTATGTGTAATTTCAATAAACTTGTTTCCAGCAGTAATTATGCAGAGCCGGATCGAGGCCATCTACTTTGCCTTCCATCATTATTATGTGACGCTCTGCCTACATTGTCTGCTATTTAATCTAGATTCAAGCATACGTTGTTCTTTAGTCTATTGCTTGCCAATGGAAGAAAAAGTAGAGTAAAATGCACTAACTGTACATTATAGCTAACACCATGTGAGCTATAACCATATCTATTCAAATACATGACGATCACAAGTATTCGGTGTGCAGTTTAATGCTGGGATAACTTGGACACATAGAATTTGGTGGCAGATAAGAACTGTTTGCCCTTGATCAGTCCTTTATCGTCTTAGATTCAGGATAGCTTTATGCCTGTATCACCCATTCAAATTATTTTATTGTATTTGTCTACCTTTTTTTAAAATGTTATTTTGTCTCATTTATCTCCTGCCCTCCTCCATGTCTATCATCATGTCTCTTCTATTGCGTGTCAAAATATCTGAATGCCATGTATCATTATTATTCTAACATATGTATAATTTTTTTTCTAGAAGACGAAAACCCAGGTGCAACCGTCAATATAATTTTTCACTATGTAGCAAAATAACTCCATATTCGGGTAAACGTAGACACGGATCTATGGTCCTATAACGTCTAGCTGTCTATCTATATGTTGCATGTGTGCCCAGCCCCTGCAGAGGAATGCAGGAGTTTCCAAGCTCCAGGTCAGCAAAGTGAAACGAAAGCATTTGCAGATGTCATTAAGCGCTGTCGGGCTACTAGAGAAATTTCCCCGGCATCCATGTCATATATGGTTAGCAATTGATTTATATAAAGTGATTAAAATATACAGCTGTAGACTAAAAATTGGAATATAAAATGGTGCAATAAAGAACCCAAGGGGTAAAGGTAGGTACAACCTAGTTGTTGTTTAATGGGCAGCACTAATTGCAGTAAACATTTAGTGATAACAAATTTTACCTTGTGATGTGTAGATACCTAAAGTGAATTACATTTAAAATAGTTTGCCTTTTTTTTTTTTTTATTGTGGAAGGGACAGAGTCGATGGTATCCCTCCACATTTAACCCCAAAATGCCTTAAATCAATGGCTATGCTGACAATTTGCATCATGTGATTTAAGTATATTTAAAGAAATCACATCGGCATCCTCCCATTCCACTTTTCTGCTTTCGGGATCCCTAAAGACCAGTATGCTGAAAGCGTGAGTCCCTGCTAGGCTCGGTTTTGAACCCAGTCATTTTGGGATATAACATTTGAAGCACATGAGTGCGTAGTCTTAATTCTGGCGGGCTGTGTGCCCAATCCATACTGGCAATGCCAGTGGTGGGCTTGTCAGGATAGTCATGCCCAGGAGCTTTGATATATGGGCAAATCTAAGCAATTTGCACCTTGCCTTTTTGAATGTTTCACTATGCAGAAGAAAGTGCAGCCACAAGGTGATAGTGTGTTTCTTAACCTCATTTTGTTCTGTAACATTTTGATTCATATTACAGCCCTGAGTCCAGTTACCTCAAACTCCAGCCCCCCCCCCCCATAGATTATTCACCCTTTAAATTGCTAATGGAAAAAAAACTCCATGCAACATATAGAAACTTTTCTATCTAGACCAGGGCTGCAGACCTGCGGACTGAGTGTTTGCCTTTTAGATTATTTAAATAAGCCTCTAGTTTTAAATTGTGTACTATGGTAGAGTTGCAAAGTAATGCAAAGTATTTAGGCTCGTGTTACCTCGATCACTGGTGGCCAGTCAACAACCCTAAAAGTGTCTCTGTCATCAACTGATCACAAATCTGCTTTGCACAGTAAAGAGATATATATAATATATATAAAATATATATATATATATATATATATATATATAACACCTGTAGTTCTCATCCAGGGAATCTATTTTTTGTTTGTTAGACTCAGTGACCTGCACTTAGCTCAGTGCAATATGTAACTTCCAAGCCGTGAGTGTGGAAGAAATGTGCGTAATTTATATGGATTAAAACATGGCGAATGTTTCCTAGCAGCTGGAATTTTAAGGAGTAATTGATTCTAGTGACTAGGGGCCTTGTATCACTTTAGGGACATGGACACCTGAGAATAGCCCCCATCCCCATGTTTTGAACAGTGCAGGGTTTTCTGGGCATGTGCACGTTTGCTCCTAGTGCATTTTGGTTTTTCTCTAGGGGCATAGTTCTTGATAGAACTATGCAGGCAAATGGTCTACCCTGTGATATACTAGCCTGCTAAACAGGCCAATGTTCAGTCAGTCAACAAGGGGCAATTCAGAACATGGAGGTTTAGGATAAAGGAAAGTACTGTGCTTTAAGGTGATTGCTTCAGCTGGTAAACAGAATTGCTGAGTGCTATGATTTAGATACACCACAAGCAGAACATATTTACACAGTTTAGCAATCTGCACTGATCACGGCATTGATGGTTTCTCTCTCTAGAAATGTTTTCTTCTTCAATTACATGGTACAAATACGTTAAAGTTTCACCTTGAACAAAGTTGATGTGCATGATCTTTCTGCAAGAAGTTGAAAGCCTGATCTTCCTGTTTTCAGATGGTGAGCTTTGTTACCGTTTGCAAAAACAAGGCTCCATCTTGGCTACAAAACCAACTCCAGATGCAGGTAAGCCACTGACTAACGCACATTGTGCTGCTCCCATAATGCCACTGTGCGTGTGACAGCGGCTAACCAGCCTTTCGGAACGCAACTGACCGCTTTGCCACATCTACCCCAGTGGCACCACTGAGAAACATCTTGTGGAAACAGCAAGAAAGTAAGTGGTCACGAACATCCGATGGTGACTTCTGCCTCTCTTTAGGGTCAATATCTAAAGTACTCTTGGGTAGACTGATGCATTGGCATACTGGGGTTTAAAATGTTAAAGCCATAGGCCATGTTTTGTAAATTATGTATTTGTTTTCACTTGTACTGTTTTTTTCAAATACGAAAATAAATGTACTGAGAGCAACCTTTTGTGTTACGTTTTTCATGTGGAAATTGCCTTAAAAATACTGACCACCAAATCTAGTAGTCTTAAGGTATTTTATCTGTAATAAAAGGGACAAAGGATAAAAAAAAGTCTACCAATGTTACGGTACATGTTTTTTGGGGGACTTTTGCCAAGATTCTGCTGAAAAATGGTGGACAGGCTGTGCTGTGGTTTTACGGTTGGCTATAGAACACTTATGGATTCTTTTGGGGGTATATTTCTTCAGCCTTCACCTTTCTTCATCTAGCTTGACAAAATGGGATCCCACAAGTGTTTTAAGATAAGCTGTACATATACCAGTCAGTCATGCCTAATTTACTGTTTAGAACGTGAGTATAGGAGAACCATGTGGGGTTGGGCACTATTTTACATTTATGGGAGCTAAGAAACATAAGAAAATCTCCTGTTCGGAAATTCTGATTCAGTCTCTGTCCAGAGCTATCTACCGAAATGGACTAGTATCGGAACAAGGAGGAATAATGTAATGTGGGACAGGCATCCTGAGAAGGTAAAGATGGCTGCTCCCATGGTGGGTTTCCAATACAAAGATGCAGATTTTATCCCGCGATTATAAAGAGTATAAAGAACTAAGGTTTAGTACTATAAGGGATAGATCTGCCAGGTCAATCTTGCCCCTTCTACAAGAGCAGCTAACTGGTGTTGGCCATTAATAAGCTTAGAATGTCAATTAACTGACTTTACCAAACACCTTAGCAACTCACAATTTAGCTAATAGATGTAGCGGCTGCTCCGTAGCATGATATCTGCATGATTTCCATCTATACACAATGACAAGACACTTATGTAGCTAAACGAATAAGGAACATTTTATTGTTTTTACAATGAATAAAGCAGGGGCCATTTAAAGAGGGTTGTGTGTGCTAAGGACCAACGCGTGACATTTCCTTTTTAAAGATTTAAGTAGTTATTACTTTTGGTATTTATATAAAATATGTTCATAATACAAAATGATATACACTCTTATTTCTATATACATTTTATTATATATATATATATATATAGACATAAAAAGTCTGCCATTGCATTTATATTTGCAAAGTAAACAATACATATAAATTCTTCAGTGATTTTGGTTAGTTGAAAGTAGTCCAGGCTTTGCTATCTAGGTCCAAGATGTATCTCTTGAAGACAGAACTGCTGGAGAGAGAAAGAAATACACTTTAATCTGACTGACCACTAGAATTCATATGCAATGAACAGTAACAAGCTCTTAATATTTATGTGCGACAGCAACGTATTGTAGTAGGCACTATGTGCTTCCTACTGCCAGACGAACAGTGGCAGGGATACAGGTATAAGGTGGGCTAGTGCCCTCAGTGACAGTAGTATGGAGGACAATAAAAATAGTCTCCTAAAGTAAAAGGTGGACATGGGGCAGACGAAGACAAAGTCAGAGAACGTTTTTAGTGGCGAAAGTGATTAAGGGATATGGCACTGGGGGAATTTTAAATGGGCCCGGGCCGGATGCTTTGTACTTGGTCCAAATATATCTGATGGTGGCCTACTTGCAGTTGTTGACTAATCTATTCTGTGCTGTTAATTTTTAAATCGTGGAGAACTGGAGGCCTTTCTAGGGATGGTGGGCTGAGTGATTTACTAAACAAATGTCCTCACGGGAAAGACACCACAGTGCTTCTCTGGGGGGCATTATTCCATCAGCAAGATGTTGCTTAATGATGCAGGAGAAAACTGCAAAGTAAACATGTCGCCTGCTAAATTATTGAAACAAGACGTGCCAGAAATGGGAGCGCATGCACACATTTATTAAATAAGAAAAACACTGACATTTGTTCACAGATTTTACTAAAAATAGAAAGTTCAATTAGAATGCTTAAACTTGTCTGCTTTTCCAAATGGGAACAGTTCTTTACCCAGAACCAATTCTTAACAGATGTGGGAAAGCCTGAAGTTGATGGCCACGTCTTCTTTCAGCCTATATAACTATGCATATCTTCAGACGCTTAGAAACATTTTGGGGGGGGGGGGGGCAGGGGGTATGGTAAATCTACAGTCGCCTCTTGTGTTGTTGAAGAAGAATGTTGGGAAATAGTCTTAATATAATCACAAGGTGGCCAGATGGTAGCTACAACTCAGTGGGCTGGTTAGGAGATTCCACCTGCCTGCAAAAATGGGTTAGTGTCTAAATTGGGACTGTCAACACTTTAAACTGGACACTTTGGAGGTACGTGTTTCACAAGAATGCCGATAGGAGGCAGGAAACATGAAAACATGGCTTCAAAATACTACGTAACACCTGTAAAACTGGCAAAGATTTCAGGCAACAGTTATTGCAGTTACCTGGGGGAAACAAATTTATGTAAGCTTGCTTGCAGGGCTCTCTCCACCGAATGTATTGGTTTGTCTTAGTCTGTCAATTCTAGCCTTGTCATATCCCTTGAATTTATGTATTGTATTAAGCGCTGCGTAAACTGTTGGCGCTATATAAATAAAAGATAATAATATGTTGCAATGCAACATGAGTAATTACTGTCCATAAACCGTGGTACCCTACTGTGATAATGACGAAATGAACATACCTGCTTTTTGTTAGGGGGGCTTTTTAAAATACCCCACAAATAAATTATATAGCTGAGGGAGGGATGTTTTTTGCTTGTTTTGGGAAGAGGTGAGATTGGTAATCAATCCCAAAATTGTCTTCGATTACAGCTGAAAATAGGTCCTAAAATGAATTAAGTCAATACATTTCCTTTGTGGTTCTACAAGCACCTTTTATTTAATCAGTGTGAAAAGTATTGTATTCCTAAATTGTGGCCTAGGTTTGCTGTAGCCAAGCAGTGCACTCGTCTTTAATTATCTGTACCACATTATAAGTGCAGGTGACACCAAGGAAGCAGTTTTGCTGTACATCACCAACTCAATCTCTCCCACAAAAAAAATAAAATCAGAAGTCATTAGAACCGGACACAATTTGTAAATATTTAACGCTTTATCCGCTCATACCTTTACTCCTGTAGTGTGCTTCCCATTGAGAATCACTTGGCTCATATAAGGGGTCTTCATCGGGTCTGAACTGACCATTTGTAATTGTGGATCCTGTTTGTAGAATGAACTGCTGGAGGTTGCATTGCCTGATATCTTTATTAAGTTCCTCAAGTTCTTGATTCCTGGCCTGAGAAGAGGAAAAGCAGCGGTGAGATCCCAGTGATCCATTCCCACCTATGATCTGCTATGCTATGCTACACATGTAATGAATTAGAAAAAATTCTCTTCTCACCACATCAACTATACATCATGAAAGGCCAGCCCTGAAAGAAAATCTGAGTTGGCCCTACATGATTACTTTCAGCAGTAAGTTAATTTGGGGATGAAACACATTTGCACTGCATAAAATCCATGCATTAAGAAGGGTCAGCCTTAACAATTTGCATAAAAGACTTAGCTGGCCATGCAAAATGGATTGCCAGGTTCGTGAAACATATCTGCAATCTAAAGGTGTTAGTTTCCATACATTGCTTTATATTATATCCATTAAACTTCCTTTCCAATTTGATGTGAAGATATACAGTTAGTGGGAATGAGGGCTTTACATGCTCATGCACATTGTATATTTGCTGTAAACTTGTATTTACTCACACGGTCAATGTTCTTCACACTCAACCTCACATCAGCCTTGGAGGATGCTGATTTAACTAGGTTCACATAACATTTAATGGCACATAAGAACCATTTGGTGCATCTAGTCTGCTCATTCTACCTGACATAAACACTCAGATCTTAATCAGTCCTTGATTTTGCGTAAGACTCAACTGTCCAGTTGCAAACCTCCAGTTCAACGTTTACACTTACACTTAGTTTAGAAAAACTGCCACCTAAACATTAACTAAAATGAATTTTTTTGGCAACCTATTACTTGTGCTTTTTACTTTTCAATTAGCATTATTAAGTTGAAGATATCTAGATTAAAAAGTAACTTCCTTTCCCCACGTTTTCTTCCACCAACTTTAAGGGTGTCTGAACCAGACTAAGCAAAAGAAAAACAATTAGGCAAATTACAGTAACTATAGCGGCATGATGCCGCCATATTAACTTGGTCCCTTAAGAGATAAGTCAACGTTTCTACTCATCTGATGCAGAGAATGGGGTCACAGATAGAGAAACATTTTTCTTGTGAATAGGGAGTACTGCATCAAGAGGTTCCAGTGAAAGGTTTATGAATAGTTGAATAATAGGCAGCGCAAAGAAGATATTTTACATCAAAGTGTCAAAATGTCAAAGTCTGCTAATGGCAACTCAAAATATAAAAGGTGCACAAAAGGTTACTTCTTGAAACAAAAAGGCTACCCCATGTTTTCTATCAGTAGGCTTAATCCCCAATATTTGATGCTTGAG
This sequence comes from Spea hammondii, assembly GCA_029215755.1. NCBI lineage: Eukaryota > Metazoa > Chordata > Amphibia > Anura > Pelobatidae > Spea > Spea hammondii. Next base: position 14,558,645 of record JARDYJ010000009.1, read on the forward strand.
GCTCCCAGTATACAATTTCACAGTGAAATCTAACAGTTCAGATGTTTGCTTGATTGATTCAGAACGATGCAATAGATAAAGTATCGGAGAACTCCACAGGGCTTATGGGCATTCTGAAAATCAGTAGTTTGTCCAAGCCCTTCACTGTATAGTGTGAAGCTGTTTCTTTGAGCGATGCAACGTCATCCTTACTGTCTAAGAAACCACATTTTTAAAAAGAGTATTTTGTGTGCAATATTCCTCACTTATTCGGATGTTGCCTCATGTTGAGCGGCAAACCGAGGGACAGCCGTTTATGAGGCTCTCAACAAGCAGTAGATATAACAAATCCAAACTGAGGAACACAACAATGTATGTTTAAAAGGAGATTATAGTGATGTGATATTACAATAATACTTGTCACTCTGAATACATCATACCCTTCCATTCTCAGATAGTGGGATTCATTCTTGAGTGACCCCTAAGCTGCATGATAAATGGCAACTAAACCCTGTAAGAAAATACAGTGTAATGTCACGGATTTGTCTGTTTACATGCAGTATATTTATTAAAAGTGGACTATGGCACTCATCGATATTATATGAATGAGTTACATTTTTTACTAACTTTTATTATTAATATTAACAAAAGTTAATGAAAAAATGTTTGGCGGTCATATTTTATTACATTTAAAGTGAAATGCTAGGATATGACATTTTATCTTAGCAGTCAACTTCTCACAGTCCTGAGAAGACCATAAACACCACAGAGCGATAATGTGGGGCACTGCCAACACCTAACTGTGGGGACCGGGTGGGTGCACTGTCTGCCCCTGCCCAAAAGTGGCCCTGGAGATAAATCCAGCAAACATGATTCCATACAAATCCTAGCCTTTCAGAACACCATGCACTGCCCTACATCTTGGCAACCTGTTATTCTGAAAGATCTAAATACAATTGATCTTGTCCTTTTGGCCACTAATGTCTCTTCATGTTGCACGGTATGCAGTATTATGAGGACAATTTGTAAGGAATCCACTAGAGGGCAGTGATGTGCTTTACAAATGTATGTACAGTATTTAGACTAACCACAAACTCAAGACTTTATTGCTATACAGAACTTCGCAAATAGTTGAAAACATCCCCTTGTATCAATATAGCCAACAAAATAAAACACTTGTGCCAATATGGACATATCTAAGGCATGCAAGGACACAAGGTATATCACAGTGGTACAGAAGTGTCCAATTTGGGGCGACCACCGTGCTAAAGTTTAATCAACGTTCTGTCCCTATTGGATCAACGTTCTGTCCCTATTAATCTAATATCCATAACTTGTAATATTATTGCTTTCAAGAAACACGTCCAGGCTCCTTTTGAACTCTTTTATTGAGTTTACCATTACCACTTCCTCTGGCAGAGAGTTCCATAATCTCACCACTTTTACTGTAAAGAACCCCCGTCTGTGCTGGTGTAGAAACCTTCTTTCCTCCAGCCGTAGAGGATGTCCCCTTGTTATAGATACAGTCCTGGGTATAAATAGGTCCTGGGAGTGATCTCTGTACTGTCCCCTTATATATTTATACATAGTTATTAAATCCCCCCTAAGCCGTCTTTTTTCCAAACTAAATAACCCTAATTCTGATAATCTTTCTGGGTACTGTAGTCCTCCCGTTCCCCTTATTACTCTGGTTGCCCGTCTTTGAACCCTCTCCAGCTCCACTATATCTTTCTTGTACACTGGTGCCCAGTACTGTACACAGTATTCCATGTGTGGTCTGACTAGTGACTTGTACAGTGGTAGAATTATTTCCTTGTCGTGGGCATCTATGCCCCTTTTGATGCACCCCATGATTTTATTTGCCTTAGCAGCAGCTGCCTGACACTGGTCGCTACAGGTAAATTTACTGTTAACTAAAACTCCTAAGTCCTTTTCCATGTCAGTCGTCCCCAGTGTTTTCCCATTTAATACATATTCCCAGCCTGGATTTTTCTTCCCTATGTGCATAACCTTACATTTCTGTGCCAACTCTTGTACTATTAAACAATAAAATCATTTGTAGGCATTCAGTTATGGTTTTGGAATAAACTGCCCACTCATGCAGACAAACCTAGTTCTATTCACTGGTTCAGACGGAAAATATTTATTTTATTTAAAAAAAAAAAAAAAACATTGAGAAACACTACAGCTTATTTACAAAAAGAAACCAACTTTAAAAAAAAAATACACAAAATGTACATATATACATACAAACAGGAACAAACACATTTAATGATTTTCAACCGATCCAAACCATAATGGATTAAAAATGTTTTTAATACTGTGTATAGAAAAGTTTACTCATGATACTGTCCTTAAAGCCAATACAAACAAAGGTTGATTTTTCCCTTAAGAAAGTCCTGCTAGGTTTTAGGGATGCAGGTTTAAATTATTATAGTGCTGTGTTCCAACTAGGCCAATTTAAAACTTAAAATCACATAGGTGCTGTTGGAAACTTGTACATAATTTAAGCCCACAGTTCCATCCGCATAGTCCTAATGAGTCCCATATAAACCTTCCTTCAAAAACATTTTATAAGCAGAACTATAGTCCTGCTTATACTATGTTCTCCCATTATACAATATTTAATCTAAATTATGCCATTATATTTTATATCCCTAAACCAAGCCTGGTCCTCCTACATGGAAGCAGCAAGCCTACCTCAAGGTTTCTTTTGGCTTCCTCACAAGCCCTCTCCACATTTGAAAGGTTGATCTCCAGTTGTTGACCTTGTCCAAACTTGGCTTCCAATTCCTTTCTCATCTTGGCCACCATCTCCTCAAGTTCAGCTTGGCTTGGTTGCCCTACCAACCTTTTGGAGGTTTCTCGCTGGATTTCCAGCTCCAGTGCCTCTGTCCTTTCAGTTAACTCCATTATTTTTTGGGTGTAATCTTCCATTGTGGCCCTCAGTTTTCTCATTTTCTCTTGACGCTCTTGTTCTTCTGCCCGCTCTCTCTGTAGCTCATCCATCCAGAATAATTCCTCTCCTAACTCTACTTCATTATGGCGGACCAATCTTTCCATAAAAACAATCTCATCCTCTTCTTCCCGAGGACCCCCAACCCTGCCCCTCTCCCATGTCTGTATGTCCTTGCCTAAAGAAACATTTTGCATCTCTAGTGCTTTCAGCTGTTCCTGTTGACGGAGTACCATTTTGAACAGTTCCTCTTTGCTGGGTTGCCGGGTATCATCTTTAGCATTTGAACCAGTCTGTGGTTTCTGCCTGTGCTTTGCTAAAAGATCATTAGATCCTATGGGCCCCAAATTAAAGGTCAGTGACTTTTTTGGCTCCTTTGATCTTGCTACCTCTGTTCCAACTGTTCTTGGATTTATGGGCAAGCTAGACCTAACATAAGTTCTCTCAGGGGGGAGTGGAGCTGTGTCAGAAGAGGGACGCTCAGATAAGCTGGGTCCCGTGCGCCTCAATATAAAGTGAACATCATTGGCATATTGTCCACTCTTGGCCAAAAATTCGAGAGGTTTCTCATGAGGTAGAAGTTGCCTTTCTTTGTCCCTTAGTGTTTGAATTAGGACATAACGCCCAGTCTGACCTGAAAAAAGAGTATAAAAGAATTATGTATATGATACAGAACTGTTATCGGTTATTTGTAATTTGAGAGCGGAGAGTTGTATTGACCAGTGTTCAGGTTTCCAAGACAGTTGGTCATTGTATAGGTATTATGAATTCTTCAATACAACATAACCTATTGAGCTTTAGCATTAGCTGGGGGCCATACAAAAACACAGCTTGCAGAACATACACAGCTTTTGCTACCGACATACTAAACTCATACTTACCCCTTTCTTAGCTTTTTGTAACTGGCTGTTAACATTTAAAGCACATCTAAGGTCTCTAACAGGACAGTTGGCGTTATATTAATATATAAAGATATAAAGCTGCATGGGGCCCCATCAAAGGATGGGCAGAAATGTGTAATTACAATGTGTTACAACCTTACCATTGTGTAACATTTCTTTTGTTAATGTCCATCAGTATCAGAGACAAAAAACAACTCCACCCTAGCCCCAAAACCTTACTACTTTTTGTTTGAATGACTACTTCATGGGCCTGAGTGCAATGTTTTGCATGCTAACATTTTTATTAATTTTATAAAATGAACCAGATCTATTGTTCAATTTATTCTGCTGTTTAAATTGTAACCTGAAACAGACAGCCTCTATAAAATGTTTTGGTTTTTTTAAATCCATTTGTGCTAAATGTTTTGTTCAAAAGATGGGCACTTAGAACCTAGAACCATTCCTGGCGTCCAAGTATAATATGCAGGACTACAGCAGATTATGATTTTATGGATTAAAATGGCATTGCTGACATACTTGACCAGTATTAAGTAGTTGATGCAGTGGATCTGAAGACATCCAGTTACCATTTGCATAAAACAAAATCACCTAGAATTCTTACCTATAGCCTGAGCAAGTGCAATGACCACATCTTGGCAGGACGTTTGTTCAGACACTCCACAAACAACGCGTTGCACTCCATCCACCCACACTTTCAACTCCATGTTGAATACCAGTGTAAGGGGAACGTGCAGTCAAGTCTGGCTTCAGGTCCTAATATGACCTCATTACCAACTGCAAGTTATATGTCTGTAAAAAGGAAACAAAGACAATGTGGTCATATTCAAAACATACGATTTACAATGCATGGAATGCAAATTAACTTTATAGTAAGAACACAATTTCAAAATTCCATTAATTATAGAAGGAGAGCTATCTTGTCTGTTATTGCCACTATTATGTACCAATAAAAATTAATAATGGTGGCAAATGATAAGGGAACACACGTTCTAATCATACCATAAATCCAAGATACAACCTTGGTAAGTGCTCATGTACTATATATTAATCAAAGCTCTCTTTTTCTCCTCTTTACACTTCTAAACGTATTCTGGATGAATGGAGTAGCCTTCCAACGGAGGTAGTAGAACCAAAGATAGACACAACTTTTTCAAGATCACAAAATTAGTAGGTCTACGCGTTTAGTACTACTTGCTATTCAAAAACCGTATGATAGGGATACAATAGGTATGAATACATTAGGAAAGGAGTTCCCGGCCCCATTGAGTCTACTACCTGGGAACATTCCAAATGAGATGACCCTCATAACTGTTTGATCACTTCTGGGGGTAAGAAGCCGTTTTAGTGACACAGAAAACAATTACTCATCAGAAAGTAATATATATTTAGAACTAATCCATCTGTATTTAAGCAGGGATTTTAACTATAATATAGCAGAGACTGGGCTGTTACAACAAAATAATGAAGTTGGCTCTAGACATGATCTTCATCAGACACGATCAATTCAATTTGCCCATTTTCCCTGTAATTTGTGTAAACCCTAGGCACGGTAAAGTCATGCGAGTTTCAGGTAAGAATATGATACGCATACATTTAGCAACAACTTATAGGAAAAGAGAGGGAGGGATGTAGATTTCACAGATAACAAGATGGGAGGACATTCCAGTGAGTCAGGACAAGGAAATCCCAAGCGTATAAAAAAAAAATCAGTGAAGAGTTATTTTTATCCTGACAGAGATGATATGTTAAACAATATATCATTGCATGAGAACGTGTGCTTGGAAGCCATTGGATGAATACTGAAATATAAATTACGTGTTTACATGGATGAAATCTGGTGCAAGATGGCTAGGAAATGCCAACACTAATAGAACCTTATTCACTTTAATTAGATCAAAACACACACCACAAATATACCTGAAAATATTATTAATTGACTTTTATAGCACCATCATATTATGCAGCATCACCAATTTATATTATGCCCGCATCAGAGCAATAAATTACAGGTTGAGTAACAGTGTATATATTATATATATATATATATATATATATATAAATAAATTAAAAAAAAGGAAAATAAATTGAATAAAGATAAAATGCCAGCAGTAAATATATATATATATATATTTTTTTATTTTGTGTATCTTGCTGGATCATTGTGGAACCACACCATAGACTCATAAGCCACAATTGCAAGGAAGGAACCCGAGGACAAGGAGGTCACTCTTCCCTTTCAGACATGCACCTAATCGCCCTTAATTTGCTGTGGAAATGTTGCGCTTGGGATGCAGGACCCTACTGCACCCACCTAACCTTGCCCCTGGATATGCAATGAAAGTGGGGCAGGGGTAATTTGGGTCAAAAAAGGGGACTGCTCCTCCAGAAGGACACTGGTTTTGTTTTTAAGTTTATCACTCACAACCATACAAACCTTACAGCACATGGCAAAGGCTACATTCTGTAATTATATATATATATCAGAACACAGAATCCACACTGCGCTAAATGGGCAGACAAGAGATAGTGTGCAAGAAGTACAATTTACAGTATATAGAGAAAACCACACTTTATCCCATGACATTCCCTCTATGCAATTTCCTACTTTTCAGTAGTATGTTTTAATGCACAAAAGACAGTACACACACATACACACACGCAGGCTTAGCTAATCTGAAGCTCTCGCTTGGTTACTAATTACAATTCTCTTGAGCCTTAGTCCTCAAAAAGCAAATGATTAGTTGAGTTTACATGTACAGAAATACATAGTGAAGCAGACATGTACACTAGAAAAAGGAAGAGTGGTATATCCAGCCTTGTAATATTTATCGTGCATATCACTCGATTGCCTGTAGTCTAGAGGGGGGGGGGGATTTTGTTCTTAACGGCAAGAAATTGACTTTTGAAGTGATCTATATAAAATGAGTCTAGGTGCCAAAGGATATTAGATGGTAGATTTCTGGAATCACTATACAGAGCGATCTCACGTGACACCTGACATATTTTCCTGGTGACAGAGGGATTATTTTTGGAACCGTGTGCGCAAACAGGTAAAACCAGTGGACCCATATACCTACAGTATGACAGGGGAGGCATTGTCAGTGAGTGCAGAGTATCACCGATCCCTACGGCAGTTAAATGGCCATCGAGTGAATAACTAAAAGAGAGCACACATTATTCATTTGGGAATGAATCAGACTTTGCGAGGAATGCAAGGACGAGGCGTCAGGAGTTGCTCACCTTGTGATATCACCACAGGAAATGGCGTTGGCACAAACTTAACCGTTTAGTGACCATTGCCCTCTCCCACTAAGCATATAACAAATCACAAAAAAAAGGCTGTATTAAAACCAGGTTATATATCGGATAATAAATAGGCCCAGGACAGCTTGTGTTGTAGAAATTGTTTTAAGGAAGTCAGCAAGAGGAAGTAAAAGGACAATATATGTGTCACTGAACATTATAAACACCACAACAGTTATCGATACATCACATAAAAATGCACCACTGCCGTGTCGGCCTTTTCAATAGCACCAAAAAAAGGTGATCACAGCCCTTGGAATAGACGGGGCACTTTTAAAACTTATCATGGTGAACATGTGCCAGTGTTTAAATTTACACACCATTGGCTGCACGATCACATTGTGTTCCAGGGGGGGGTTCTTTTCATTGACATGGAACATTAACTTGTCTAGCAAGCGAGAGGGTCAATGGCACAGATGGGTTACCACAGCACTAAGTCGACAAGAGGAGAGTACCGGGAGTGTATGAACATGTTCTCCTAATGCTAGCGCTGTATGTGCAAAAGACCACTGCCAGAAACACCAGTCAATAAGTGCTGAAACAGGGATCACTAACCTTCTTTCATGGCTGCTCTGGCCAACCCTCAATTATGACAATGCCATCACACCAAAACCTGCTTGGCAACCCTCAGGCTGCAGGTATGAAGGCAAAACGTTAGCATTTCTGGGACAAAAGCCCAAAAAGACAGTTGAACGTGCCACAAGACTCATTGACAGAGGTACATACCAAATGACTTTTGACAGATATTTCCCTAAATGCCACAGAGATACCCAATACCTTTACAAGCTCTATCACGTATACTGATGTGCTTGTGAGAATGTGGCCAAAGGTTAACACGTAGTCAGATCTATCTATTACAAGTGCAATGCACAAAATTTCAAGCCACTCCATCCAACTGCACGCTTTGACGGGAAGGTGGATGATAAGCAAACCTTTAAAGGATATCAACGTCATTTGAAAACAAAAGTCACATTACAAGTTATTGTGTGTACATCAAAAAAATAATATATATATATTGACCTTGTCACAATGTAGCAATGATAAAATAATAGTCTATCAGATATCCTAGTTTAAGCTGATAAGCAGTAATAATACACATAAGTGTAAACATTACACATAAATTGTATGATCCATCAAGTTAGAGGCATTGCATGTAATTCCAACACAGGCACATTCAGATCCACCGGCAGCACTGTTAACGGACTGTTGTATATACACAGATTTTTATCCATATCTAGGGCAACATGACCTCCTACATATTCTGTATACTGTGCCTTTAAATATAGGCAGAAGAGTGTCAAAAGAGGTTGCATTTGTGTTATCGATACACAGATATTACAGAATTACTAGGGCAATGTCATAATACAATGATATACATGATACACATTCACCAATACTTATACAGGATGTCTATATAATGATTTTGTTATTTAAAGTTAAGAACACACTGATGACTATGCCGTGCCAGAGTAATTTGAATATACACGTTCCACCTGCACTAACCAAAGATTCCTGGGATTGTTGTAAGAATGAGTCACCAGTCATATGGCGATCTGTACTTACCTAAAATAGGCTTCCTTTTTCGGCAGCGCAGGTCAGTAGTTATTCTGCAAAATGCCCAGCGCAGAAGGCAACAGTCAAAGTAATCATTAATAAAAACAAATAAAATAATCCACCGTATCTTTCAGATGACCGTAGCAGAAAGTCAAACACAGATAAAAAAAAAAATGCATGAAACTGTTCCTTCCATGGACAGGCTTAAAATGTCCACTCTCAAAGCTCGATTTTATTAAGCCCCCACCCTCACCTTCTGTCCCTCCCAAGTTTCAGGTAAAACGGGAGTGGCTGCTGGACTTGTAAAACCTGCCTCTCAGTTTAGATAAAGGGGGTAAGGATCCTGGACAAAGCAAAATCCTAAATTACCACAACAGCCATGGTTTCACATACGCTATTAGTGCAATTACACACAAGCAAAAAAAAAACTAACTATATATTGTGCTTATGGGTATGTGGCAACTAGGGTTTTCATTTTAGGCCAAATTTTACGATTAAACGATTTACGATGTACTAATTTTGGAGCGGTGATTTTTTTTTCCTGCGATACTTTTTTCTAACCAAATTAAATATACACTTGTTCTAAAACCTACCTTTTTTTGGACTGACAAGCCATATATATATATATATATATATATATATATATATATATATATATATATATATATCGTTGTCCATTATATAGGCTGGAACACTAATAAGCAGATGTAAAACTATTCCAGTTTTACTTATACACACACAAAACCACACATTGTATGTGTGTATATAAACAATTCCTTTCTTTACACCAAATGCTGCTATATATTTATATTGCAAACAAATAAAAACTTAAAAGTCTTTTATGGAATACATAAAAGACCACTATAATATCCATCACCTAGGTGTTTCACCAAGCCCCGTTTCATTAGCCAATAACTAGATGGAAAGGCTTTTATTACCATCAATGTAAAGCATTAATTAAGCATCTGTTGGTATATGCAGCTCAATTTAGGACACCAGTTTAACTGCCTATTAAGTCAAGGATTTTTGCCCTCTTTTCAAAATTCTTAGTTCAGCTAAAATCAATATAATTAGAGATATCTTGGATAGGTTGAACTAATATTTACATTTTTTTACATTGTTTGTACGACATATGCAATATCACTGTCCTCACCTGGCACGGGGACGTCAGTTATGGCCTCATCTGGATAGGAAGGGTTCATTAGCAAGAACTATGAGCTAAGGTGAGCAGGTTGTTAGAGTGAATAGTACAACTGAGAGAGCTGCTGATTGTGCTCATTGATACTGGGAGGGGAGAGTATACTGATATCTCAGTGGGTTCACCCTGGAACAATGGAAGCTTCAATGACTTTCACCTACTCCACAGGAATCATCACCTTACTTTTACTGCACAACAAAAGAGGTCCCAGCGTCGCTAGTATCACTCAGCCAGTGAATCCTCGAACAATGCGCTGCTCTGGGACATTATTACTTATATAAAATACACAGTCTGCCTATACAGATCACTAGAAAACAAATAAGCCAACACAGAACAACAACATAAAAAGTCATTCCACATATACTGTGCATGTATATATATTTAGTATAGTCCTCCGGACTGCAACAACTCATAAAAATGACCATATTCCCTGAACCCAGAATGGTGCTTGAGAGCATATAGACTGTGTCGTCGTCTTTGGACACCAAGTGCTCATCCGGATGAGACATGAAGTGTGACCGTGTGAACGTATGTGTTTTTAGAGAAAACATTAAAAAAAGAAATAGAAAGCAACAGCTCATAGCTTCATCTTAAATGTAAACTTCTAAACATGTTAACTTTAATTTTATGATTGAAAACAATTATATGGAAACACTGTGCAGAATCTATGGTAGGCATGTCCAAAGTCCGGCCCGCGGGCCCCAATCCGGACTGATAAGGCCCCACAGATAAATTGCCCAATTAAATTTGCATTTAATTTTAATGGTTCAGGCTAAATGGTCGGCCCTCGCACATGTTCACTTCATCAAATCTGGCACTCTTCTGAAAAAGTTTGGACATGCCTGATCTATGGGAATGGGACTACTTTGGATGATAATTAAAAAATCCCCTTAAAAAAGCAAATGCTGTTGGACATCACTGTTCTATTAATACAACGGGGCAGCTTATTTATTTTAGGCATTGAGTTTGTCTTTTAGTCTGTAAACCCTCCGCTAACAGCCGGCTAATCAAAATCAAAAACAGGAAGTCTGATGGAGAGAGAAGCCACAGAGAAATTTTATTTAAATTTGTCGCTTGACAAATAACCTGTTTGCTGAGCAAATACATATACAGGCCACAGCTTAGAGCGCTGATACAAACAAGGGGTAAATGAATACGCTTTGCCTTGGTTAACAGCAAGGAGGTGGTAACTGATATTAAGCTAATTACCGTTCCTCTCCGAAAAGACAATATTTAACAAATTAGCCAATATTTAACACCTTTAAAACAAATCAAAAGCTCCAAATCTAAACCCATTTAGAATGGGGAAAAGGCAGGTTTCCTTTCTTTCTTTTAATGGATGGCGGATTTATATCAGAATATCTTAATTGCATCTGGAAAAAGATCTGTTTGTCGACCCGAGAGATTTCTTTCCCTTCATTCTATGATGATCACAGAGACATTAACGAGGGATTTGCTTGTGCAAACCACAGCTGAATGGATAGGAGGATGTTCTCAGAAGGTGCGATTGTTAGAAAAGACAAATGATTTAAGCCATCATAGAAATACTGTTTGCGTTTACTATCAGCTATGACCAGGCTGCGATTCTAACTCCGCAGGAGAAAAAACAAATTAAATATATATATGTTATTAGCCAAAAAAAAATAAAAATCATAGTTTTGCAGTTTTTAGACTATTATACTTAATATATTTTAGTGTCGCTTTACTAAGCAGTAATCAGCCTTAGCTCAGTGTTTCCCCAACAGAGGTCATTGTTTTTCAGATTCCATTATGCCATATTCTATCTATTGTATGTGGACCTCACCATTTAAAAAACACAAAACGTAAACAGCACTACCTTAGTATTATCTATTTGACGTATAGATCAAACAGACGGAAAAATCAATAAAGCGATTTCACCATAATGTGGCATGGTCACAGGTGGATTTATAATGCATCCTATGTGCTTCCCTTGAGACCTTTTGGGAAGTCTGTGGTCATCGCATAAAGATGGAACAGGTAGCGATATGTGCCTCCAATTTGACATTTTGTTTAGGAACCATTCTACTACTTTCCACCTAGAAAATATTTTATTTTAGATCAGTGACAAATGTAGTGCTGTCCCATAAGCAATATAACATTGATTTCATTCCATGGTCAGTATAACAGAAAGTTCAGAGATTTAGGACTTTGCTACAGTTAATTGTTTTGTGGCCGGTTACTTATTAATGTCTGATAAGAAAAATAAAATGTATTAACCCTTTAATTGACACAGTTGCCATGCATTGGATACTATTCCAGTGTTCTGTGAATCTATAAGCATAAGCTTGCATTCAGCAGACTGATCCTGTTGCAGAAAGAATGACAAAACTTTACTCTATACTCTAGAATAAGAGACTGTCTAACTCCAGAATACGCGAATGGATTTAGACGGACATTGTCCATTCAAGATAAAGTCTCCAAATTGGGTTTGAAATGCATGCTTCAGCAGAATACTATGGAGCACTCTGATGTTAATGGCTTTAGTAAATCTTCTTGTCATGTATTCCTCTGTCACACAGGGAGAAGGTTTTTCAGTCTAAAGTGGCCATGAAGGTAGCTAGAAAAGGACAGACACTCAACCAAGGTGAGGGAGGTCTGTTTATCCAGAAACCTACATCTCTGTGACAGATAGAGCCAAGTGGCTACATTATGTCAAGCAGTGCATTATAAGCTCCACCTGTCCTATACCTGTTTTTTTATGGAATGGTCTACACCAGAACTGCCATTAACTGCTATTCCTCCTATTTAGCAGACAATAAGGTTATACATCACTCCCCCATAAACAAAGGAATCCTCAGGAATTCTCTGCTTCAGTAGATTTCATTAGGTTTGACTCCCTGCTTAATATAATGTGCCTTTTTAACTTGAGTACTCAAAGCTTACACTCCAGGATGTTTGCAGGTGAGATGCAGTTTCAACTCACCAACTTCATTACGTATTAGTAAAAGAAAACCTTGGCGAGTTTCTCCTACAAAAAAAAATACCCCTTGGTAAATGCATAGTTTAATTTGGGAGCTAATATATGGACTACTGCAGGAATTTGCCACATGTGGCCCATCAAAACTCATTTAACTCATCCTGAGATGAGTAGCAGCTTCTACTACTATAACGGAAATATGTCCACAAAAGTATGTTTGCGAAAATATCCGACTATTGTTCTGTAAAAAGGACAGCAATTTCTTAGAAGCAACAGGTGAGTGGCCAGAAAATTCACAAAAATTATTTTAAAAAAAGACAACCAATTTAGAATGAAGGCTTTGTTCTGATTAGTAACATAGAATTTGCATCATCAAATCAGAAGATTACCAGTATCAATTTATGTTCACTATCCAGTAAAAGCAGAGGTACAAAATATGAAACAGCACCCCTTCTGCTGTATAATAGAGCCAAAACGTTGCATGTATATTGATACCTGAATTCTTTTTAAATAACCACAAAATGGTTTAAATAATAATTGTAAAAAGGTGTGAGGTTCATTGATGTGCTGTAGTGTGCATCATAATGTGCGGAGGTAGAAAGACAGAAATCAGCAGACAGTGTAGTTGAAAGTGGCCGACAGAGCGAGACCAGGTGTTCTATTCCAGTTACCGATGCATGGAACATTAACTTCTTGCCTGCGAGTTATCAAAAGCCACCTGTACATACCAAGACCTTTTCTATATTTTACTCCATGTGATTAATGATCAAGTAAGTTTTGGACTAGCTGTAGTAGTTATTCAGATTAGACACCACTCATTACTTAAAAAGAAAGTCATGTAGTTCTAAAGGTCAAATATTATCAATACAAAACAGTCCCAAAAATGGTTCAAGCTATCCCTTTGGACTACATCAATTTTTGAATTAAAGGAACAGTAAAGCCAACTTTGTTAGCTATTACCTGTGTTGGTGCACAACGAGTGCATTAAGAACCCAGGAATGCATAGACCCAGCAGTCCAGGTCATCAGATTGTCCCCATCCATCATCCGGCAGATGTCTTATTTCAGGTTATACATGGAAGAAGAGTTGAGGTACAACGCCTATAATTTCTTACATGTAATATCCTTTGGCGTAGGAAAATTCCCTATATTACTATGAAAAAATAAATAGTAAATCTCCAAATATGTGCACTTTTGCAGAGTACTGTGATAGTAGTCAATAGGAAAGAGTTAAAAATCACAATTTTCCACTTTCCACTTAGCAATAGCCTCAGGTAGAATTATTAACATTCCTAGGCTCTCTCCAGACCTCCTCCCTTGCTGCATACTATACCAAGCTTTGACACAACTGTCTCTTGAAACCAATCTGTTATGCGAGGAACAACATTCTATAAATTGTATGTGAACAGCATTAGAAGACCACCACAAATAAATGTAAATAAAGACTGTATTAAAGGGGTACTCCAGCCATCATATGCACTTTAATGCATAAGATACCAGAGAAACGTGAACTAACCTAAAATCATGTGCTATATAGTAAAATAAACAAATGATACAAACAATACTTCCCAAATAGGACTGCAGCAGCCCAAAAACGATAAAACGTAAGATACCAGGACAGTATATTTACATTTTTGTGGTGCACCTCCCTGAAAATGCATGGGGAGATCCTCAGAATCCCCACCCAAAATGCATCTGCACCTTCCCTACCCCCCCATCTACATTCTGTGCCTGAGATGTTCAACGTAACACATATCCATGCACATGATGTACTTATTTACAGTCAGCTGCAACGCTGGCTTGGCAAAAATTGCAATTTATGCGGACCCACACGCGGGATAAGTGTTTCCCATTGATTTCAACCTGATGGCAGTAAGTGTTGGACAACACAGAACGGCAATTGCAAGGCTGCAGCTTCTCCCCCAGGAGAATATGCATTCTACCTTAGTGGAACTGTCTCTTTAGCATAGTCGGACCACAGAGAAGAAGGGCAGCCCTGCAGAGCTGCAGCTTCTATCTCAGGTAAGCACTCACAGAGTACTCTCGTAAGCATTCTTCTAAAAAAGGTTTGGCTGTACGGGATTGTAAACTGTCCCTTTAACAACTAAGTGCAGTCAAAGGATCGTAGCTGTATGCTTCTTTGTAAAAACAGATATTGCGATAGCAGGGCTGTAACCTCCATGGGTTGAGAGGGGCATCTGCCCCAGGCCCTGCATGGCGAGGGGAGCATTTGAGCTTCACAGCTTAGTTATGGCCCTGATGATTCTTTAGCTTTAGTTGTATCAATGGCTTATTGTAATAGGGTGGGAATAATTCACTTGTGAAGAGCAGAACAGGACGTTATCATGACTCTCCCATGCCATACACATGCATACCTGCCAACAGCCCCAAATTTGACCTGTCAAATAAGGTGGGGTTTTGGTTCATCTATAGTAAGGGTGGCACTTCAGAAACGTGACAAACCTGCTTTAAGGAAAATTTGCACTGTGAAGAAAACAAAATAATATGGTACAAGATATGCATTCATTCCACACCCAAAACCTATAATTCTGGGTCAGGAAATACATTAATTTTCTTTTTCATCCCATTCCATTCCATTTCTTACTCTGCCAGGAAAAACACCTTAATGTGCTGAATGTTCTCCTCAGTCTTCAAAGATTTAACACCAGTGCTATCTACAGCACTCAGGAGAAGTGCCTCTTGTAGTATAGACTGTGAATTAGTAAAGTACACTACAGCGGCACTGCTAACACCAGGGACGCATAGCTATGCTCTAATAAACGTGTGATGCAATCGCTGTGCACAACTCTAGCAACGGTCAAGTGCACTTGGTACATTCCTAATAAAAAAACATGGGCTCTAGAGTATTTAACTCAGTCACTTCAGGTTACGTTCAATCAAAACATCTGTTTCTGTGACCTAAAATGTTAGAATAACAACTTTTCAGATTCAAGCGAACGATGATCCTCACCAGGATGTCAGAGTAGAAGTTAATCTCTGTGGAGCCAAGCTTTGCAGTGCGTGACCTGCGCGCCCAGTGTCTGCTGTTAATACCGTCATGCCACGTTAATAAACTTGGTGGCTTTCGGTGACTGCCAGAGGAAGGCTGGAGAACGGCAGCATGTATTTTCCTGCAACCCAGCTGGAGATTCACCTGTTCCTATCAGCATGTAGCACCCCTTAGCATGCACGGGACATCATTCTGCACAAAAATTTGCACATTTTTGTTTCAGAAAATCGTCCCAGTGTATTCTTGCGTAAAATGTGTACTCTCATCTGCCTCACCCAATAAGAAAAAATAAGTGAACAGTTTATAGCACGTATCAACACTGAACATACTGTATTTGCTCGATTATAAGACTAGGGGTTTTTTTTCCAGAGGGGGGGGGTGTTATATGGGGGGCATAACGCTTTTCTTGAGGCAGAGTGCCTCATGATATGCCTTTTAACCCCCTTTATGCCACTCTGCCTCCAGAAATGCCTTATAACCCCCTATATGCCACTATGTCCCATCATATGCCCCTGGCATATAGGGGTATAAGGAATTTCTGAAGGCAGAGTGGCATATAGGAGGTATACGGCATTTCTGGAGGCAGAGTGGCATATAAGGGGTTAAAAGGCATATCATGGGACAGAGTGGCATATAGGGGGTATAAGGCATTTCTGGGGGCAGATGTGCATAACTGTAGCGGTAGGTTGGCAAATAAAAGGAAATGAAAACAAAAATTCTCAATCATAGCTTTTATTAAATTTTCCTATAGGGTCATCTTATATTCAGGTTGTTTTTTCCCCCTTAATCAATATTTAGATTGGGGGGGCGTCT
Source organism: Spea hammondii (assembly GCA_029215755.1). NCBI lineage: Eukaryota > Metazoa > Chordata > Amphibia > Anura > Pelobatidae > Spea > Spea hammondii. The sequence goes on from JARDYJ010000009.1 coordinate 14,575,297, forward strand.
TATAATCGAGCAAACACGGTCCTTTAAGCATTAACAGGTACAGTTATGTGCATATATTTCAGCTTTTATACAGTATACACCTAAACGGGTACAAGTCATCAAGTCTCAATGTATAAATGATGTCTGATGCTCTATTAACAGACCCCAGTTGACTTTAGATGAAATATCAAAACAAATTTTGTTCACAAGCTCCTTCACATGCGTAATCAGTTTATTTTAACTTTTATTAACATTGAACTGTACGTAGCTTTTATCTCTATATATTTGACGTCATACTGGCTATGAAAATGTATAGGTACAGTTTCTCACCAAACCGACACCCTTTTTTTAATGAAAGGTGTCATTTAAAATTGTTCCATTGTCAATATAGAGTTGTGCAATGCCCACTACATCTGTGATTATGTGGAGATATTCTGACTATTTTTTGATGGGAACGCTTTGATCCTCAAAGTTGGTAAACCCCTCCAGTAGCTGTAAGAATTGCTTCCGTAGACACAGATAATCTTAAACAGCAATCATTACCCATCACAGATAATTGTACACACAGCAAAGGTTCTGGTAGTTGGTCAGGTTAATCTGAGGTTATCCTCATGTGATCACAGTAGGATCAATCAATGGCTTAATTATTTTGACAACTCAATGTGCAATGTACAGAAAACCTGTACTGTTCTGTAGGGCAGGTTTTCCCACTAGGAAAAACTGTTGCTCGCCTAGGGCACTTGAGGTTTGGAGAGCAGTAGCAGTAGAGCGGTAGTTATGGTGCTTGAACGTTAACAGAGTAAATGTTGGGATCTGCACCAAACCAAACACCAAATGCATTCCAAAGAATACAGAAGGTAATAGCTCAGACAACTCTTCGACATTTCAAGCTGTCCAGCCCACCTGCTGGGAGCGAGAGGGATGAAGCAGGATAAAAGGGGTCTATCGTTTGCTTGAACGTTTTGTGCTGGAAAATTACCTTCACCATAAGCCAAAGTTATCAGACTTGTCTCATTCCATAATAATTTCTTTATAACGCAAGAGATTGTTCATGGAGCTGAAACAAACGTTGACCTGTCTAAAGCCTACCGTCAATCAGCAAGATAGTTATACTGACAGATGACCTTTGCTACATTCCAAATCACTCGAATCCGTTCACCATAATATACTAGGATATCTGCTTTTGTAACCCACCTATACAATTACACTCTCCAGTGACATGTTAGCGCCAGATTTTCCTAGTATACATCTTTTCAAAAATATTTAAGAATTAGAAACTTACAGCTGTACAAAAAAAACTCACTAAATGAATCAAAGTAAATTTGACCAAGATATTTTGTTTATACGTGGAATAAAAAAAAAATATATATTTTTTACTATAAAAACAAAAGCTTCCAATTTCTGTAGTACTGCCTTTTGTTACTTACATTAGCCGAAAACAGATTTTAGAGAACCAATTTCTACAAAAAACGGTGATTGGGAATAACACATTTAGCCCATTCGATTTGGACTGCAGTTTAACAGATTGGATGGGGAAAAAAAATAATCAAATAACTGAGAATGTTGTAGAACTTAACTCGGTCTGAGATCTGGATAGCCTTTAGATATATTTAAAGTACACGTAGTTTGATTTTATGACTTTGGTGGAAAGAAGATAAAATGGTGATTTCCTTGGGTGGGAAGCTTTTTGGAGTTTAAATATAACATTTTGTATATTTTTTTTTTATTTTTTACACATGTTAAACTAGATGAATTACCACAGAGATGCTTCAGGCAAAGCTACCCAGCCCTTCTGTATGAAGACAATGGGGCTTTTATCAGGATGCCAGAGGGTGTAACCTGTATTTTGGCAGGGAAGCACAAGAATGAAATATATGTTTTTTGATTGGCAGTCCTTTGTTATGTAGATACTACATATATAGACACATACAACAGTCAAGTTAGGATAAACTATTTTTTTTTTTCCCATTTGACGACAGATAAGAACCATTTGGCCCGTCAAGTCGGCCCATTTTCCCTGATGTAAAGACCCAAGCCTTAATCAGTCCTTAGTCTTAGAATCGGTATAGCTTTATGCCTATCCCACACACGTTTAAAGTTCTCTCAGTGTATTAGTGACTTCTGATGGGAGGTTGTCCCATTTATCTACCACCTTCTCAGTAAAGTAAAACTTTAGCGTACATGATGAAAATCTATGTAAAATGCACACAGTGAGTAACTATTACCAGGCAGAAGGTGCATGACGCTAAAACAGCTTACAAATCGCCTTTCTAAAACTTTATTAGCACATCTTAACTTTTGCTTCTTTAAAATTGTAAAATAGATGGTCCTTTCATTATTATTTAGCATTATATCAGATTCAGCAGCTCTGTACAAAGGGTAGACAGCAAAAACCGTATTTTTTTTATTTTTACTGTAGTGGTTCTTTGATATTGTAAGTACCCTAAAAACTTCCGATAAAAAGCCTGATATTTACGGAGATTTAATGAAAGAGTGTAAACTACCCTAAAAAAAGAAACCTGTTCTCTCATCACATTTGATTTCTGATGGCTGGGAATTTTATTGTTATTATAATGAAAGAGATACTAGCCAAGCTTAAAAGGAACTTTCATCCTATTGTGGATTCCATTGCCAAGCCGCGTTACAGGACCGAACAGACAAAGGGGAAAGCAACCTAATGAGGCGGACATGTTTATTGGATTAACGAGCCATTCCCACGTAGAACCACACTGACCTAATAAGTAACATTTTTGATAGAACAAAATGATACTTTCCATGTGTAGAATTAAATTCTAAGAACTTTCATTATAGTTCTAATAAGGATATAGAAAAGCTGAGCCCTCAAGGACGACTCGTCAAACTTTTAGGATTTTTGGATCTACGAATCAAGCATTTAACACTATATGCATCACAGAGAAGTTGTCCATGACTGTGAAGAACTATTGTATCTGCTGGATTTAGACAACCCTGATTTATTGACTCATACATTGGATAATGGCAATGCCTAAAATCCAATGTATTACTGAAGATCGCTCTGTGGCTCACTTCCCCAACCCCCTTTCCAAACATCTACATTGGTTTTGCCTGTCAGCTCCTTCTCTTATCTCGTACCTGACACTAAAAGGGTCTTTTGTACGGGTAGACAATGCCTCTGCCAGCCCCTGTAGGGAGAGCTATTAATTCACCCAGAGATGAATAGGTCTTTTGTATTGTCGGCATCTATTACAAAACCATATCAGAGAAATAAAATATGCAGGATGCCCCTAGCTTGTATGATTCTCCAAAATTTGTAACCAGTAAGGGGATATGGAGAGTCACACGAGAACAGATAATTCCGGATTTCCCAATAGTTTCTTTATCAGAACAAATTTCTAAAAAAATATTTGAGTTTCGTCTCCTTGACTCTCGGGTATTTACAAAATGTACATGACATCATCAATTAATCTTTTACAAATTTAGCTATAATATTAAACAGCCTATTCTCCTACCGAATGATCAGAGGATGGGGAGACTTAATATATCTACGTTACCGGAGAAAATATGTCTGTTGCTTTGATAGGTACAAAATTCAAGTTTTATTGTAAAATAAATACAAAAACCATCTATAAAATCCTGATGTTTAAACATGTAAATTTCTTTACACACAAGTATATAGGGATGCATCTGGAGGCTCCTTTGGCCATATTCTTGCATACTCCACCTTTTTTAAAGTACATGATTATGTCACTTGCTTCCATCACACCATGTTAATATTTTTTGCAATGATGTCCAAATATCTTGTGTAAATATGATATTAGGGAATCTTAACCTCATGAACATTTCTACCTGAAACCGATTCTGTGATAAAAAAAAAAATTGTTAAGGATATTAGTTCCCAAGAGGATATTATCAAGAATTATACATGTCAGTCCAAAACTTTTTTATTTTTTTTACATCTGCACATGAAAAGAACATCTGAGTTTGCTGCGAGTCTGTGTGTACCAATGTATTTCTGGCTGATTATAGGGTGTATTCCCTGCAATCTTGCCAGGGAACTGGCATTTAAATGTGCACAGAGTTACACACATAGGCCCCATTTTGTAAGAGGTGTGATAAGCTTTGTAAAATAGAGAGGACATAATGTGACCTTAGGAGGCGTTCTACATTAAATATGTTCTTCTAGTTAGTGTGTCGGTGCATATGTTCTAGGTCACATTTTGATTAATGAAGATTACATAATCTTGGAGTGGTGAAAGTTAAAACAGCGATGGGTTTACATGACAGAATGTAAGCCGAGTATCTGCCATTACTTCATAGAGACTTTATAACTTCTTGCATATGAGTGCAAACTACAAAGCTGTGATTATGATTATTATTCTGTTCCATTCACCATTTGTACCCTATAGGCATTATTATGATTATTTCACCAATCACAAGTTATCAACAGCATAGACCACATAGCTAAACCTCTAAATGGTAAAATAAAAAAATGCCCTCCATATCTTTACCCCATTGATTGTATTCCAAATGGCGATAAAAGAAAGGATACGTGAAATGAATTGTAGGGACATTTCCAGTGGTCGAATGCGATGATGATGCCAAATGAATCATAAACCCACATAAGCCCTTTTTTAGGTAGTGTTTATGTACAGTGTTGATAAACTGTTTTTTGTTGTTTTTTTATTAATGCTTGGTCTGCAACCTAAGCTTCTGATCTCACCTCTAAAGAATGGACTCCTGTACCATGTGACAGTGCTGATAAGGAAGGGACTAAAATGGAACCTTATCCAACCCCCTCCCCATATGCACACACACATAAAACAGTCAAAAATGATGTTAATCATTAAACCAGCTTCAGAAAGACCGTGAGTAAACACATTCACTATTTACGCACTATTCATATCTGTAAAGAAACTTACAGAAAGCAGTCTTAATAAACTATTAGAGTTTAGTACACTACTAGTTCTAAAAGGGTTAATCATATTAGGTTATTGTTTCCACAAAAAAGTGCAGTAAATGAGCTAACTACATATTACATAGAATTGGATGGTGGATAGGAACCGTTCGGCCCATCTAGTTTGCATGGTTTAAGTCTCTTACCGTATTTACCACTTCCCGGGCCAGAGGGGGGGCAATAAGCCTTTATATACACAGAGTATGCTCAATATTGTGCTTTTTTTATGCTTGAAGGGAATTGGACAATTGTCTGTCCTTTCTATAGCTATGAGTTCCAAAGACATTTAGAATACAAAGAAACAGGTGTCTGATATAAACATATGTAGAGGCTATCATCACTTGTATAACACAGGTGTGTCACTGTATACATGCATCATACATATGCTTAATACATAAAGAATGCCTTGGAAAGAAAATACAACTATTAGGTCTAGTATGGCCTGACTATACATCAGTTCCTATTGGCTTACAATGTAATTTAATGACTTAAAGCGTCGACTTTACTGTAGACATATATGAAAATCCCACTAGAGGCTGACCATAGTTAAAAGATCGAGTAAAGCGCAAACACCATAGACGGAAGTGCACACACTGTTTTGACATGAATGATCATCGCATGTTATATGCTTAAAGACGAAGCTACCAGTGACATATTCTGGTGTAAGCCTAGGGGGTGACAGATCCACAGGGGAGACATGCTCCCTCGTACACTGCTGCTCAGTGAGCTGGTTGTACGGGAGATCTCTTGACCTCCCCAATCACCAATTTGCACCATGGAAGCCCTGTGCTTTCTTAATAGGCAGAGCAGTGAGATAAGATGTCATATCCTGGTGCTCAGAGTAACGATGGCGGACATAGAGGGTTAAATAAGTCTGTGAAAGTAGTTCTTGTGTCCCTGACAGTTGTTAAGAGCAAAGTAAGGACAGTGTTTTTTCAAACCTACCATTAAATGATATCAATAAATACAACCAATTTCTCAAATGTATACTTTGTTCATCATAGTACGAATGCACATAATAAATTTTCATTTTGTCCCTTAGTGTAATAAAGTATTCTCTTGAGAACAGGCTACATTACCATAAAAATTTTAAAAGCTCATAAATTGTTTTTTTTGGACCAATATAAATAAAAGAAACACAGAAGGATCTCACTAAAAGAAAAAAAGATGTGATCTGAAGTTACTAGTTGACCTTTCAAAATATTGAATCAATTGTGGGTTTTATCCAGATCTGAATTCTGGGTATGTGTAACCCTCCCCCAGTGCAAGTCTCAACGGTCCTGATTCACCCTCTTACCATATTATTTGCTAATGTTATGTATTCATGGGAAATATGTAGAGCCAGAAACATGGCACAAAAATCTTCCTAGTGGGGGTAAAGCTATACAAGCCACGGTAACCTATATTCTGGGATAGTCCCCTGGTAGAGGGCAGGGGCCTCAAGAAATGTACTACATGCTAAATGGAATAAATTAGTTCTGAGAATAGCTGGATGAGTTTACGTAGTTTCTGGCTGGCTGGTTTATCCTGCCCGTGAGCTGCACAATGTGGAGGTGACTAGGATGCACCTGCACAGAGAAGGCAGAGCTCGATGCATCAGACCAGATCATGATGAAAGGCTAGCTCTGTAAAGAGAGTCATTGCTTTGATCTGCAGGTGTGACAGGGGGAAGAACACATAAAAGAACATGGGAGAGCGACATTATTAGCCACTTTACTGTTAGTGGAGACAAAAGGGTAAATAAAAAAACACATACACCAAATAATGTTCTATATAACCGATTACCAGCGTCACTATTGTTATTATTTACAGATGGATTTCAACGTATTAATAATTACACGTCACACCTGCTGTAAAAAGAAAACACTCCTTTAATCCTATCAGTTTTTATACAGATACTGCCAGTTAAGGTTTTCACCATACTGCAATGTCAAATTTGAGATATCTGCGGAACTGGTCAGGATTCATAAAGCAAGAACAAATGCTGGTACTCCTTGCCAGGCCAAGAGTAAAGCTCCCCCCCCATGGGCCCTCACAACTAAAAGTGGAGGTCAGCCACCGACCTTCCCACAAACTTTTTCTTTCACAGTTTATATGTGTGCTGTTGGGTCCAACTGGTGATGCACAACGGGAGACAGTGTTATTGGAGAGGTCCGAAACGGCAGCTGCCATTTGCCCCTAAAGTAAGCCTGGGCACAGGTCAGCTGCTCACTTTACCTGCCCCAAGGATAGCCCTGCCTGCCAGCTGTCATGGTACAGTCATTGTATTTCTGTGTTACTGAAAAAGAAAAAACAGACCACAGTTCCCATCTACTTGGGGCGTTTCGTATTAGTGTAAAGTAACACATATACCAAGGGAATCAATACCAGACAGAGGAGTACATGAAGGGAACAAATATCTACGCCTTCTGAGGAAACAGGGCTGTCTCCAACGATGCCACAGTCCTAGGCCCAAACTTACCTTAGGAGTCCACATTACTTGCCATTAGGCTACAGGACCAGCCACATACAATTTGAGAGAGCATGTCACTGCCAAGTGACCGTGTGGACCATGGACTTTTGGAGAGATCTATGATGCCCCTGCTCACCGACCCTACAGCATTTTACGAAAAAAATAAAACGTGAAAAGCAGTTCTGTACACCAACAGCCCTCCCTCACACAATATGCAGACTGGAGCATCGGAACATGACATCATATGTCAAGATGCACCAGCCTGAACACTGTAGGAGTGAGTGTGGTCCTCCTTAAATAGCAAATTACAAGGGATCAAAGAGCACCTCAAGGCTGCATTTCATAAAGACACACCTTACTGTAGCTGCTTTGTACAGGGATTTTAGATAAAATAATAACCATTTTTATTATTACTTTAAGTAGAGTGCTAGCTGTATGCAATGATACAGATTGCAATTTTACATAGTGTGCTTATTTTTTATGTGATAATTGCTCTTTATGTTTACTTAAGCTAGATTTTCATTTAAATAGACATTATGCCCCAATAAGAAAGACACCCAAGATTTTTTTTTGCCACCACTGCTTATGTGCATCAACAAAAAAAAAACTCTCCTTAATGTCAACCGGAGCCAGGTATACTAAGCAATTAACTCTCCCCCCAACGTACATTTAGGTCCAGGGGACGGACTGACCCATTGGGCATTTACTCCAGGCAGCCTGGGATGAAGGGATGGGTCCCCATGAGTGTGATGGCCCTCAAGGGGGTGTCTGGATTGACAGTCCTTTGAGTACCTATAACCTCAGGGGTGAAGGGGTCTCAAGGGATTGTCTGGGGTGAGGGCCCATCAGCCCCCTGTGCTGCCCAGGGAAGTGATAAGACCTCAAGGGGGGTCTGCAATGAAGTTCAAGGGGTGATAGGGCCTTGAAGTGGGTGTCTAGAATGACATCCTATTCTAGACACCTTTACCGGTCTATCACTTCCCTGAGATGACATCAGGCCCAACAGCCTCATACCTTCACAACAGACAGGCTGGAGTGTAGGGTAAGGTACCTAAGTGTGTGATAGCAGCTCCCTTGAGAGCCCTGCAACTGCTGAGGCTCACCTCAAGGAGGTATCTGGGATGAAGTTATCATCCACTGATATGCCATCACCCTGCTGCACTCATCCCCCTCCCCTCCGAGATCATCTAGGTTGAAGGGATGTGTATATACTCTTAATACCCATCACCCTTTGATGACCACCTTATAAACCCATAGAAATTCACTCTACTGAGCACAATTCAATTTACCCTGTGAACTCAGATCTTTGTCTAAGTTGTATGCCAAAACATCAGCAGCCATGCCAATGTACTGTAAGTTTTAGGGAAAGCATTAGGGAAATAGTTGGTGAATTTATATTTGGTAGAACATTTCTATACAAGAACACCTATTTTCTGTCAACATTTAAATATGCTTTCAATGAGCCTTTGTACTTCCTAGTTTTAGTTCTTGTTTACAGCGATAGTAAATATACACTACTGAAAAATCTAAAAGTAAATATATTTATGATTTATGTGCAGTATTGTATTTTTCAATTTCTGCTCGTATTTAATATTTAACATAAATTATATTAATAGATATAAATATAAAAAAAATAGATATGTGGGGGATCATGATAGGGCATTGTTATGGGAGTGGCATCAACATGGAGGGCACGAACTTTTGTTGATTGGCCCCTGAACAGGCTGGTTGATTAAAACATGGCTACTTACCTATCTTGGTCAAATGCAGCCTAAGCATGGCCGACAAAAGGCTAGGGGCCCGTGGCATAGCCTAGTCTACTTTATAGGTAATTTAAAGCCCAAAACCACACAAATTTTGGGGCTTAAGTTAGCCAAATTTTCACTGTTATGATAATGATGACCCTTGTTCTTGTGTGTAATCTGCTTTCTGATTCTAACTTGTTACCCCGATAATCAAAATACTGTAAAGCAAAACGGCTCCCCAAATATTAGAGATGATAAAACAGCCATTCTTTGTCCCAATCTGTGTAGCAAGCACTGCAGGCTTCATTATATTACACCAGCGTTTTAGCAGAGATAAGGTCCGCAGCCCATGAATAATAACGATCAACAGGCTTTCCCGTAAAAGTTCCCTTAATTGTTACAGATCTCAAAACTGCAACATGCATCATGCTTGATAATGCGTAGGAGTTTCTCTCTGGTCTTTGAAGCGGGAGGGTTACCTTGCTCAAGAATGCTAGGAATCTAAGCAGCGCCTAGCGCTGCCAGCCTCTTTGTTGTGAAAAAGGAATCGAAGAATGGGTTGTAAAACCAGACTTGCTCCTTAATGGTCTCATACACAAGCGATTGAAGGAGGGGCCAGCTGGTGTTTACAATGGCTTCCACACCATTAGACTTAACCTTTTGTGTATTTTTTTTCCATAGCAGTGCTAGAAGTTTGCTTTTGGGCTTATTTCTACATTTCCGGCAAATAATATATTTTCAATACACACATGTAGTAGACTGGCAGCATGAAAGGCTACATTGCTATCTAAAACGTAATTACGAGACGTAATTTACACCTACCAAGGATACGTCCGCCTCTAAATACGAAGATAGTTCACGAGAGTCGTAGCAGGGCGCACACTGATCACATGACCGCGTGGCTTCCATGGCAGGTAGCTATGCTTTTATCATACACAGGTGAGAACAGCAAACTAGACTTGTTCATTAAATAGCCAAAGCTTCTACAGCTTCCTCATATGACATTATTATTCACATGCTCAATGAAAACCACACAGTCTGTATTTAATATATTAGATTTTATAGTATCACTAGATTTAGATGTGTCTAGAATACATATGGTATTTGGAAAACACAAGATTATAGTACTCGTGATGTCATTTAAATCTATGTCTTCTAATGAAACCCATTTACTATGTCTTATTAAATGAAATTACCCAACATAATCTGTCCAACACCAACAGTTCAAAGCAAGTATCAATGATTCTGCCCTTGAATGCAATCGTATAACTCTCCATTAACAATGTGTTTATTGTCAAAATCTTTATATCGTTTTGTCACTATGGGTATTATATTAACATAAACCACTAACCCTGGCTAACATGTTACCATTAGCTCAGGGTCTAAGTATAATCTGCCTGAGTTAATAACGGAAAATTGAGAGACACAAAAAATGAGTTATGTGATAAACTTTCATTCTAGACCCACAGGTTTGTTCCTATGACAATGCCGTCATGCTGGTGGAACGCTTATCAGGTCTGTTGTAAGACTCTGTGACATAAAATGAAATGTTATTTTTTGGTGAGAAAGGTATTTGGTGGACTAAGCCCTTCAGAGCTCGTCTATCCTTATGGGTGCAAGTGCAAGAAAGTCAAGGGACTCCACTTACATACCCCAGGCAAGCATTATTTCTTATCACCCCCTCCTATATGTACTTGCTTGCTAACATAGAGGAGAACACAGCTTAGTGCCCTAGGTAGCTGTCTAGTTACCTACATGGCAGACTATCTAATGAAGCTGCCCCTCCAGACAATTAAAGATTTTTCTTTCTTGTACCGGTTTTCATCCCACATGACTTGTCCTTACAGCATCTGATTTAGGAGTCACCACTGCAGACATTGGCTACTAATGGCACATAGAAAACCAAGTTTAAAGGGGAATTTGAGTCATTTGGCTTATCTGCCCTGAACATTTCACAGTCCTTTATCATATAATCAGGATAGGATGTATCCCACATAGTATCAAGCTTCACAACTTCAACTTGTTGAAGGTCTTGCATAGCCTGACTCCAATCTTTACACATGTTGAAATTGTTATGTTTGTCATGATACTTTTGCCGAGTACGGTAATCTGCAATGTATACATAAAGTACCCTTACCTGTCACATTCAATTTCAAAACTGAAGTCATATGATCGATTCATCTAAGCCAAGAGCCCAAAAGTTCTTGATTTGATAATCAGTTCAATCAACATCCTTTTCGGGACAACTTCACAGCAAACTAAGAAAAACCTGCCTTCAAGATGATATAGTCAAACCGAACATCTTTCACCCCAAGACTCTTGTCGCAGGTTTGAGAGTGTATTACAAGGCAAGGAGTTACTGGTGCACCAATTACTGTGACTGAGGAATGTGTAACCCCTTCAGTGCCATGGGAGAGAGGTATGCAATTCACAGGTTGCTCCTGAAAGAGCTGAGGACATCATGCTTCTTTCACACCAAAAAAGATAATGGTGACAGAAAGAGATCGAACCAATGCTTTCTGCAAATAACCCTTTCATTACAATACCGGTAATTTGTTTTTGTTTGTTTTAAAAAAAAAAACTAAAAAAAAACTAACTAGAATCCGAAAAAGCGGGCAACATATGTTCTGTCTTCCAATAATACTCAGCTTAAAAAGTATTGATTATATAATATATAATGTGTGTGTTTGTGGTAGTTGAAACTGGTTGTGCTATATCTTAACCTTTAAAACTAATAGGTGTAGGAAGTGTGATGCCTTCTGCTGTGAAATAAGGGGACAAGGTGATATTTGTAACTACTGATAGCGATTATCTAATTGACACATTTAGACAGAATACTTTGGTACTCACTAAATATTCTCCTAAAACCACCAGATATCCTGAACCCCAGAGACTGGAGCCATAGCTTAAAATACTAAAACAAAGCACCATTTCTTATCCAGGCATATTGCAGTGATTCTAGACAAAATTCCCCAATTAGTAAACATAATAGGAAGCATCCCCTTGAAATTTTATAGTTATTTATTTTTGAAGCATTATAATTCTTGATTCGTCTTGACAAATGTGACCCAATGTGTATAAATGTTGTTTCACTTTGACTTTTGTTATAACAACATTTTCTACATTGTTTTGAAGTTGTTTACACGTTACTGTGTTTATTTAAAAATATAACAAAAACGTTTTTGGCCAAAAGGTAAGTTGATACTCATATGCTACCCCACCATATGTTTCCATATTGATAATTCAGATTAAAATTTCAGGCAAATGTGTTACACACCTCACTGCATTTAATACAATATTTTTTCTACAGATATCCTGGTTTTGGAAGCTGCTGTCATCCAGCCAAGTATAATCAGGCAAATCATCCACCGGTTTAAATTGGTTCTAAATCAGGAGAACTCTAGATCTGAGTACAAAATGATAAAATAATCTACATTGGCTTCTTTAACAGGCACCATAAGAGTAAAGCGAAAAAAAAAGAACTGAGATACATTTAACAAAAGAAACCACACAAGATATTCAGACTTAACCTGTGGTGTTGATCGAAATGATACAAGATACGACAAAAGTTGGCCTACCTGTCAAGACTGAAAGTTGTCATTGATAAAATCCTGTTTATTTTTATACAGATCCAAAAAGATATCTGGAAGACGAGAACAAATCCAGTTGAAGTGTCACTACTACACCTTAGTCTGGCAGCCCTGATCAGCTGATCCTTCCCCCACCCTGCACTATCCTGGAATGAAAGCCAGGAGCAACCTGCTGCATACCAGCTTACTCTGATTGGCCAGCCCCTGGACTCCTGTTCCCCGCCCACATGCACTGTTCACCTATCAAAGGCCGCATAAGCCTAGTGTGCAGGTGTGGGCAGGGTTAGGTGTCATCTGGTAGGTGATGTAATTCTTCAGAGAATTTAGGTGTGTTTAACTCCATCATGCCTGGAGAAAACTGAATACACCATGTTTTCCAAGTGCAGAATTGTATCTTTTTCTTTAATATGCCAAAAAAGAGAACATCACAGTTACCGCTTTTACATAAAAAAGTATAGTTATTCCAAAGCTATGTAACATCACTATATATATATATATATATATATATATATATATATATATATATATATATATATATATAATGGAAAATTATTGTTGTTTATCGTTTAACATTCGGTATTATTATTTACCAAGTTATGCAATATAATCATTTTTACCAACCATTTGTAGAAAATTATATTAGGTGATTATATGAGTAAATCTCATAATTTCGTTTAGACAAGGAAGTTATTTTATGTAGAACAAAAAGTAAAACTTGATGTATACCTTTAAACATCATACATCCGTCTATTGAAAATGTGATTTTTTTAAACTACCCTATAGCAATACATAACGCATTCCATTACTGTTTGTTTGAAGGTCATGCTGGTGACAATGACTAAGGCAGGGACAAAACACCAAATCCACCCACGCAGCTCAGAAGCACATATGAATACCTGTTGGTTATGGGAGACAGGCTCAGCTATAATGTATAGATTGCCCTCCCATGTGGTCTGGTAATGTTAGGGCAACCTGCAGAATACCATTTGTGGAAAACACAATAATTAAATATAAATTATAGATTAATGAAAACTTAATTACCTAAATTTGACATATGTTCTGCAGTCTAACTGTACAGAACAGTCCTGGTTAACACATAATAAACTGTAGATTACCAGGACAGGTTTAGACAGTCCTGGTTTACAATTAATGTAACCTAACCTCCTGGATGGAGATAATCTGGACAGGCTCGGGCAGTCCTAGTTTACATGCAATGTAACCTGACCTCCTGGATGGAGATCATCTGGACAGTCCTGGTTTTTACCTAGCATAAAACAGCTTCCAGTGTTCAGATTGGCCAAAAACGTTACAGCAGTCATGTTTTATAGATATGCAGAATGCAGTTTCAACTCAGGAATTGATATGAGAAAAAGTATTGGGGTTTTGTATTTAACATGAGGAATTAGATAAATTATGTGTATATGTACACATGAACTAATGCAGTATGTTTAGCATGCTATAGTGCTTTAAAAGGTTGCCAAGCTAATGTAATCTTTAAATTTGTTTCTTCTCTCCATCATTTGGGGGACGCAATAGTGCAATAAGAGTGCTATGCAGCTGCTCAGTCCACTTATAGGGTATTGGGTATTAGGACAGCAAGTAAGTGTTAGTTACACAAGAATATCTGGGTTGCATATTATCAGGTCTGACTCAGACATTCCTGGATTATCAGGGTTTCAGGCCTCACATGATTTAAAAAAGCCAAAACAATAGAATCTTGAAGACTAAGCAAAACCAGAGAGCAACATAAAGGTTACAGCTTCTAACACACAGCCTTTTTTTAATCAAATTTATAAAAACACCATCTAAAAAAACATCTATCGAAAGGACTCCATAAAAGTCTTCTAAAGTGTATCAGACTTTATAAACTTCAAAAGTTATTTAGTTTTTAATTATTATGCACAATTATGCAGAAAACTGTTACAATAGTTACTAACCCACTGTCCTCTCCTTACCTGATTATAGAATGAAAATATGCTGTTTAGAGCAGTTTCAGATGCAAAGCCAGACAATTCTTTGTAGGTTTGTGAAATGTTTTCTTGTCTCTCTGTGTCCCACTTGTTACTCACTCTGGTGGGTGGGCATCCCTCAAGACAGGAGGGCTTCTGGTTGCCAGGGGCACCCAGGATTTAAAAAGAGCTTGCAACCAATCGGAGTAGAACAGAGTGTGTGAGCCTGGGCATGGGGGGATGACCCTGGGGATGAGTGTGGATGTGTGTGTGACAAAGTCTGCTTTGGACAGCGTGAGGAGTACTTTGTATAAAAGATTTCCAGCAAATGTTTCACTACCTAGTACAAAGGTTCTGATCAAACATTCAATATAGTGACTGATAGCAATCATTTTATATTAATAAAACAATTCATATGACTCATATTGTTCTATATGACGGTTCAATGTAACCCCCTATATCTCTATAATGTTTTGTATTGCTCCATATGACTATACCCTTTATTTTTGTTTGATATATACCTATATGTTTTTCTATTGCTACGGGCATACAACAAGAACTGTCTCTTTGAGAACATCAAAAGAATAAAAAAAAAAACAATTGCAATATGAACTCCAAGAACAGGCCCGCAATGTCCACCTTGCACATCAGCCAAATATATGGTGAGTCACTGGCCCTTATTGGCTCCTACCTCCTCTTAAAGACCAGTGTTTCCCCACACCTTTGTATGGGGATAAAGAAGACCCAGCCCTCCAGAAGGCCTTCTTGACACGAAATGGAACCACTAGCACCTCAGACTTCAAAAATAGTAAGAATCTGCAACAATTTACCACAAATTGAGCCTTAGATTATCTTAGTTTTTTTTTTAAGTTAGTATTTGCAAGCCTTTTTTAATTTATGTAAAACAAATCTGAGAAACAGTATTTTGCTGACTCATATTTTGTTAAAATTTTATAAGGGTATGAATATGTAAAGAATTAACTTAATAAAAAAGCTAATGTTTCATATGAATGGACCTGTCACCTTTATACAACATATAAACATAACTTATTGTATTCATTAAAGTAAACCAGCGGTGGACCAGAAGGGGCAATGCAGCAGGGTCACATAACGCAATGTTTTGTGAACCTGCGGTATAAGCAAGGCTGCTCACGCACGCCAGACTTAAAGCTGCGGCTGCAGAAGAAGTAAGGGGATGAGAGAGGGTGAGGGGTGGAGTGAATGAGAGGGCAAGGGAGGGAGTGAGTATGTATGTATGTTGAAGTGAGAGTGTATCTGCGAGCATGAATGTGTGAGTATATGTGCAGATGAAAATCTTTGTTTAAGTGTGTGAGCATGAATGTTTTTGTGTGTTAGCATGAATGTGTATGAGCATGTATGTGTAAGTGTCTATGTAAGCATGAATTTGTGTGTGCTAGTATGTATGTATATGTGTAAGTGTGTGTTAGAAGGAGTGGGTGATAACATGAGTATGTAAGTGTGTGTTAGTGTGTTAGCGAGAGTGTATATGTGGTATGTGTGTAAATATGTGTGCCAGCACAAATGTGATCTAACGGGGGGGGGGGGTCAAGGGCTGATGAAACCACTTGCCTTTACCTGCCTCCCTAGGCCAGAATGTATCAGCCCTCATCTAAAGTAAACCCTGGTGCCCGAAGGCGAGGTTCAGGTCAGGTGGCCAGGTTTCAGGGGCTTTAGATGAAAATATATCTTACACAAGATGCTGTGATTGGTGACCCACCAGAAGTGTTGTTGGTCATTTTGGCAGTAATGAAATGTGTCAAACCAATACGTGTCCTGATGATGTGGTGTACACATAAATAATATTGGCAACAACCCTGGGCTTTTAGAAAATGAGTTCAGAAAAGACAGTTGACAGCCTTGTTAAACTTGGTTGTTTTTTGTTACCTAGAAGCAGGGTCCCGTAGGAGATGTAACGTTTATGAATGCCGGTCCACCTGCTAGCGCTGGTGGGGTAGCGTCAGCATGTCAGCTGCTATGTTTACAGACATTTGAAATGGAAATATATATTTTAGTATGTCAAATGACCTTGAGTTAGCTTTTGTATTAGTGATTTATTTGGTTGTTATTTATGCTGTTGAACCAGCATTAATCTGAATTAACATGCAATAGAGAAGTGTGCCACAGTGTGTACTTGAAACAAGACTAAAGTACACAATCCAACAAGATCCTACCGTCTTTTGTCTGTTATTCTTAAGTGAAGTTCAATAATGAGGTCACAACAGTGAATTGGTAAATAAAACACATGCAAAAGGAGAAGGAGAATGACTGAAATATATGAATATATAAAGTTTGTTTCAATTTTCTCACATTTAAGCATATACAGCTTCTTTTTTAGTGAATAGAGTGTATATTAACACTTTATTGTGTTGAAAAAAATCAGGACCATCTTTTGTTCTTCTGTACTTTATAATCCACGCTGGTTCATGTGTTTTCCTGACCTCAAAACTCTATTTATTTACAGTTGAGTGGTTTGGCTGTTGATGTCCCTAGTCTAATGAGTATCTAAAAGGCCTTAGTAAGACAGGCATCAGTAGTGAATACATTTCTTGTATCATTTATGTCAGTACCATGATCTCACCGATTATATAATTAAATAGGAAAGTTAAACATCAACTTCTAATAACCTAAGGATACAATCAAAAATCAAATATTCCGTCAAGATTTTAGTATGTTAATGGTGTGCCCTAGATAATACTAGCATTGTCTAACAAGTGTTTCTTTCATTTACTTTACTATTATTTTATTTGTTACAAATAATAAAGAGTTTTCTGGACTATTTTTTAAAAAGCAGCTGCCTCGTTCCTGGCTTAACACATACCTCCCAAATGTCTCTCTTTAGGAGTGAGAGAACAGTTAAAGGCTGGTAACTTCTGGCAAAGGGGGTCCACCTAACATTCTAACCACCGTGCCTGCCTCTGCGGAAAGGCTGGCTAATTTTGGACATGCCCTAGTCCAACCCCTGGAGAGACCACTTTGGGACCCAAATCGATCTGTCCAGTTTTCTTCTGCCTACATTACTAAATGACTAATTACTTTTCTAAAAGCTCTGAATATTTGCGGGCAAAGCTACCAGATTGAGACCAATATTTTTTAGATATAGTTTTACATTAATTGTCCTCAAAGCCCTCAGGGATCATTACATTTTGGCTTTATAACGAAATCAATTACTGGTTACAAGGAATGCTCTATTATACTGAAGGTCAGGTCATATCCTCTGCCTCCCGCCTTAAACCCAAGATTTGGCTGTTGTGATAAACACGGTTCTTCTGCATTAATCATTTTGTGTCTAGTTAGGTACCAGTAGCCAGGAAATTAGCCACTCTCCTCTAGTTGCACAGTCACATACAGACTGATTTAATTGGTAACAACATTATTTTCTTATAAAGTAGCAAGAAAAAGTAAATTAACCCTTTGGAATTACCTGGTTTTCTGCATTAATTGTTCATACAATGTGACCTGACCTACATTTAAGTCAAAAGTATTGACAAACACAATGTGCTTAAGATAATAACACACAAATAATGATAACCCTTAATTTCTTTATTGAACACTCCCATTAAACGTTCACAGTGCTGGTGGAAAAAGTAAGTGAACCTTTGGGTTTAATAACTGGTCAACCATTCTTTGGAAGCAATAACCTGAAACAAGCGTTACTGGTAGCTGCCGATCAGACCTGCACAACCTTCAGGAGGAATTTTGGACCATTCTTCCTTACAGAACTTCAGGACCGGGATTTTTGTGCCATGTCTTTCTTCAACTGTAATTTCTCTCTTATCAATTGGTGCACCCACACCATCATATATTGTTTTTTTCACCACAAGTAGGGCTTTCATTTGAAACCATATTAAGTTGGGTAGTACATTGTTTTGTTTGAAATAAACTGGAAAAGGTGCGGGAAAAATGTAAAAAACACATTTTTTTACAGTTTTGTATACATACAAATTGTACACACATTGAACCAATGGGAAAAAATTATCCCAAATATATTCATTGAGCTGTCCTGATTTGGAAACCACCCAACATGGCCAGGATTTTTTTTCTATTTTGACCAGTATAGGGCAAATATTGCAAGGCATGCATCACGTTTTTGAAATGTAATTTTTTTCAAATTTGGCATGGTAGTCTAATAACTGCAATAGTTGTCACAGATACTGATTATCCCCCCAAAATTATATGTTTATGAACAGTAGATAAGTCAAGGTGTACAACTAGGGTCATTTTGACACTTTTCAAACAGGGATTTTATCGCCAATTGCTGCCAAATTTTGAGGTATTTTTATATGTTTTTATATGGTTTTTTTGCATATGTTGCAATGTTGCTTTAGATTTTATATTATATTTTGTATAGAATATGTGCAACTGCAGAAAAAAACACCAAATTGTGTTCACCAACATCCCCCGGTTCCAACAAGGCCTCACATGCATGGTTCATGCATTTTTTGAGGAAGCTATGAGGGCAAAACTGGAACATGCGCATTTTAGTTTTCAAATTTGGAATTTTCAGAAATTGGTTTCCTGGGCCCATATCCCATTTGGGACATTTTGGAAGCCCCCCACTGTAAATTACCCCATAAAAGTATATATTTATGAACAGTAGATGAGTCAAGGTGTTCAACTAGGGTAGTTTAGACAGTTTTCAGCCAGCCATTTCTTCACTGATGTCTGCCAAACTTCACAGGGAAATTATTTTATTGCGTTTTTAACCCATACATTTCAATGTTGCACTGAATTTCTTGCACACCATAAGTGCAACAGTGGAAGAAAACACCACATTTTGTTCACCAACATCCCATGAGTTCAACAAGGCCTCACATGCATGGTTCATGCATTTTTTGAGGAAGCTATGAGGGCAAAACTGGAACATGTGCATTTACATTTTTTTAAATATTTTTTTTTATCAGATTACTTGTAAGTGACAGGTTTAGGCCACTGACATCAATCAGGGAGACCAATCAATAATTAGCGACTTAAAATGTCATCAGTCATCAGGTAATAATTATGATTTTTTTATTTATTAATAATTTGTGTTTTTTCATAATTAACCTAGATGACCCCTCTCTCTTTGTAGAGCAGGGTCATCCGTGGGCTGCCATAATGATCCGATCACTCCTATTGGCCAGGAGCGATCTGATCAGCCCAGCCCAGCCCAGCATTTGACCTGGAAGCACCCTGGACTTTCAGGTCAGTGCTGTTATTTTTTTTATTATTATTATTTTATTAATTTTTTGTTAATTTATTTATTTTTTTATTTTTTATTATTATTATTATTTACATTTTTTTAACTCTTTCAATGCTGATGCTCCATTGAAGCACAGCATTGACTGATATTTAGTCCCCACAAGCTTGTGGGGACTAATATTAACCCCTGCAATGCTGCGATGGGGGTCATACACAATCGCAGCATTGAAGGGGTTAATTGAGGAAGAGGGGGGTAGGGGTTAATTTAGCAAGGGAGGGGGTGGGGGGGCTGGTCTCCACACTCATGTGGAGACCAAAGAACCCTGTCTCCCTGTCCCTGAAGCTGCCTCTGGCAGCTGGGACACAATCTCCCATAGACTGGAGATTGTAGGGGAGGAGTCTCTTTGATCAGTCCTACAGGACTGATCAAAGGACTTCTGGGGGCTCGTTTTTGCTGTTGCTGGTCTGCCTGGGCTTCCAGGCAGACCACCAGCAGCAGAGCCCCCTACAAAACGGGAATAAACCCCTTCAATGCAATCGCGGCATTGAAGGGGTTAACGCTGCACTGACGCTCTCATGGAGCGATCAGGCAGCAGGGGGGTGTTGGGTCATTCAACACACCACCCCCTTCCCTGAAGCTGCCTGTGGTGATTCTCTGCCTAGAGAATCACTCCGTCGGAGTGATCGTGGGCTTGGGGGCGGGTTTAGAGAGGCTGTGCTGTCTGCCCAGACTCCTGGGCAGACAGCAGCAGCAGCAGCGCCCCCACGATCACCACGATTGTGGCGATGTGGGGGCGGTTTTTGGAGGAGACGTACCTGGTACGTCCCGGTCTACCAGTGACCGGTAACCAGGAAGTACCAGGTACGTCCCGGACCTGAAGGGGTTAAATTGGATTCTATGCCTATTCAATGTTTTGCATATGGTAGACTCAGAAATGTTAACCAGTTCCATTTAAGCCTTCAGTTGTTACTCCAAGGTTCTTTTTTTACATCCTTGAGCAATCTGCGTTGTGCCCTTGGAGTCATCTTGGCTGCGCACCTACTTCTAGGTAGAGTAGTCACAGTACTAAATAGTCTCCATTTATAAACAATTTGTGGACTGATGAATATGTAAACTCTTTGAGATTACTTTGTAATCCTTTCCAGGTTTATGCAAATCAACAATTCTTGATTTTAGGTCTTTTGAGATTTTTTTGAGGCATGGTTTACAACAGCAGATGCCAACACCTGACCCCAATTAGCTTTTGTTGAAGCCGATTAGCTGATTAGCAAAAGGGGGTTCACATACTTTTTATTTATTCAGAAATGCAGACACTAATGAGTCTTTGTAATAAAATTGATTTTTTTTAATAAGAGGTAACCATACAATAAAAAGAATTTGCAATGTTGTTTGGGACCTGCGTTATCACAGTTGTACTTGCGCATTCACGACTGTTGAGTACATGCATGCGGCAATTGTTTATGAGCACGTTTCATCTTGGTCACTCATGCACAACACTTGAGATGTGCAACAGGTAACTGACCGCAGTTTAGGACACCATCAGAGATAAAATAAGATCTATGGGATTGGTCTCCTAGCCCTATTCAAAAGTAAATACAGAAATATTTTCCCCTTTTATGAGCACATGGCTAATTGGATTAGATAAAGTTCTGTAAGTAATAGAGCAAATCTGTTGGGACTTGGTATTTTACCGTTTAAAATACTGAGCCTTTAAAATGCAGAAACAACATGTTTCTGTTTGCAACTATTTGGCACTCTATCTTGTCCATGGGAGAATTAAACATGTGCCACCAGCTATGGCCAAGCATACTAGTGTCCTGCTTTATGTCCCGCTTTGTGTAACACACAGATCCAAAAAACAAAGCTATGTATCTCCTTAGCTTTGCTTCCCTTAGAAGTGTTAGAAGCCGTATTTAGTTAAAAAGGGAGAATACTACACTACATATTTGTGCTTAAATTGCATTATTTAAAAATCTGTAGCCAGTCAGAGGTTTGCAGAGGTTCATTTACAGACAGGTCTATAAAATGAGACAAACCCAGCATGATTCCTAACACAGTAACTGCTTACATTAGTGACCTTTAGTTTTTATTTTGTAAGAAGTCATCCTGACAAAGAGTAATTGAATTACTTAACAACTATGAGACATTTTAATAGGAGAAAAATTAGGGTCACAAAACATGGAAGATGATATAGTTACTACTTTCCTGTCCCCAATATACACAATATTTTATAGTCCCAGTAAAAACAAACAAACAAACAGAGTGGGTGATGGGTGAGTCCAATGTATGTGAATAACAGAGGAAGTCCAGTATATTACAAAGCAAATAAAAAACACGGACAAGCTTAACATGTTACACATCAGTCTCAGAGCAAAACATTAGCCAGTGGCAATTACTTGCTTACTAGCTGACTCACAACTGGACCTTATTGTACTGAAATTACTATTGAGGTCAAGTATTAACATCAAGATCAACAGGAAAGGCTGACGCTAGTTCACATTCAAGATCAGATCTGGGCTTACTTTGGATCAGTTCCCATATAAAACTCTCATATGTCGCTTTTTGATTTCCACCTTTTGTGTTTTTAGCCTCGTGAAATGTTGGTTCTCTACCATATTAATAAAACAAAAAGTGACCCGGTACTAGATAATTCTGCATAATGTTCTGCATGTATACTGCATACATAAAACCAATGCCACCCAGTGGCATATTCTTGCCTAGGCTGGCATAGTGAACTTATTCTGCACATCTTTATCATATCTTGGTGCTCGGCATAGCCAAAAATTAATGTTGGATCCTATGAGAATGGATAAAAAGTCACATTTGGGCTTCCAAAAAACCAACCCTTGAAATTACCTGTACTAAAAACAATGTAAGTTTTGAAATCAAAGTACAACTTGAATATACAATTTTCAAGATGCTAAGAAAAGGATAGTTAGTTTTACAATTCCTTTTATTTAAAAAAAATGTAGGTGGTGTTTGCTTCTAGCTTTGCTCTCATAGTTTATATGGTCATCATTTTATTAGACTGATGAAAAAACAAACAAAAAACAACTTTTCAGTAGTAGAGAGTTTGAACACAGGCAGGCACACATATTATTACAAAAATACATTGGCTGAGATACAACTTCAGGATTGAAAGGATAGTTGTATTTTCTCTTGGAAGATGTCTGGTTCTTTGTTCTTGTTAAATGAGGCAGCATATCCTACTGCAATGCTTGAAGAACTGCACAGAGAATTTACAAAAGATTAAATCAGACGTTTTAAGATGTCTTTGCCCATGACATACACACTAAATTATTTTTTCAGCACATGTAACTGAAATATTACAGGGCTTTATATTGTGTAAAAATGTAGGATCTGGGAAAAATGATAGATTTGCTTTAAATCTGCTCCTTTTGCCAAAAAATGTACCCTATGGCAAGGAACAGGGAATAGCTGGCACCATTCAAACCAGTGGGCAAGCCGAATCAAGAGCCACAGTACTAAAATATATAAAGTACAGTCCAAAAATATTTGAGAACACTATAACAACATTTTCAATCAATTAGAGGAGGGCTGCCACCATTCACTCCAGGAGGCAAGTCCAGCAATGTGGCCCCATAAGAAACCAGCAGAACGCCTTTGGTAGATAACATAAAAACATAAAATCTGATGGCAAATAGGAACCATTAGGCCCATGTAGTCTGCCCATTTTTCTATGTTGTAAGGGTTTAAACTAGACTTGTGCATTCGTCTTCGGGCGAACATGAAAACGAACACGAAGAGTGCGTTTTCGTGTTCGTTCCGAAGACATGAAGAAGAGAAGACAGTGCAGGTAAAACGTAGGCGAAGACGAAGACTCACACACGAAGAATCTTCGCCTTCGTCTACTATTCTCCCCGGTCCCTTCCCCATCTAACTTACCTTATCTTCACGGCATCGCGGGAGTTGACTGAAGTGGAAATCCGCAGGTTCGTCGTCAGGGGTTACAGGGCAGTGTGAGTGAGCCTATTGGTCACTTGCAGGGTCTTCCTCTGGCATCAACCAATTGGTTGATGCCAGAGGAAGACCCTGCAGGTGACCAATAGGGCTCACTCGCACGGCCTTTTTAACTCCTGATTTCCGCTCCCGTTAACCCCTGCGATGCTGCGTTGGATAACGGGAGCAGAAATCCGTAGGGTAAAGGGCTGTGCAAGCGACCAATAGGCTCACTCGCACGGCCCTTTACCACTAGTTGCTAGGCAGAAAAAAAAAATCAACCTGGGACCCTGCTGCAACAGTTAAAAGTCCGTGCCAGCGACCAACAAAGTCGCCGGTACGGACATTTAACTGACACAGCAGGGACACCAGTGGTCTCCCCGCTGTGTCAGTTAAATGTCAGTGCCAGCGACCAACAAAGTCGCCGGTACGGACATTTAACTTAGCATAAATAACTTACTATAACTTCGGACACAATGCTGCCCTCTGTTGGTTTTACATTAAGTAGCATATGCTTGAAATCCAACGTTATTATGCTACTCAGTGTAAAACCAACAGAGGGCAGCATTCTGTCCGAAGATATATTAGCCATATGTGGCAGTGTGTTCATTTTCATTTATTAATTATTTAAATAAAATATATCCCCATGATCCGCTGGTCTCCCCGCTGCAACAGTTAAATGTCCGCACTCGCGGACATTAATTCTGTCGAACTTGAAAACTCTTTTTTTCTATTTATTTTGGGGTTTTTTTGTATTAAACTGTTAGACGAAAGCATCATGGGAATGTATTTTATTTGAATAAATGCAAATGAGCTCACTGCCACAGATGGCTAATATATGTTCGGACAGAATGCTGCCCTCTGTTGGTTTTACATTAAGTAGCATTGTTCCATATGCTTGAAATCCAGTTATTTATTATGCTACTTAATGTAAAACCAACAGAGGGCAGCATTCTGTCCGAAGACATATGGCTAATATATGTTCGGACAGAATGCTGCCCTCTGTTGGTTTTACATTAAGTAGCATTGTTCCTTATGCTTGAAATGCAGTTATTTATTATGCTACTTAATGTAAAACCAACAGAGGGCAGCATTCTGTCCGAAGACATATGGCTAAATTATGTTCGGACAGAATGCTGCCCTCTGTTGGTTTTACATTAAGTAGCATTGTTCCATATGCTTGAAAGAAATCCAGTTATTATGCTACTTAATGTAAAACCAACAGAGGGCAGCATTCTGTCCGAACATATATTAGCCATATGTGGTAGTGTGCTCATTTGCATTTATTCAAATAAAATATATTCCCATGATCCTTTCGTGTAATGGTTTAATACAAAAAACCCCCCAAAATAAATAGAAAAAAAGAGTTTGCAAGTTCGACAGAATTAATGTCTGCGAGTGCGGACATTTAACTGTTGCAGCGGTGAGACCAGCGGATCATGGGGATATATTTTATTTAAATAATTAATAGATGAAAATGAACACACTGCCACATATGGCTAATATATCTTCGGACAGAATGCTGCCCTCTGTTGGTTTTACTCTGAGTAGCATAATATTCTGCCCGAGAATATATTAGCTATATATGGTAGTGAGCTCATTGGTCCCCAGCAGGAGGCCCCCTGCTGGCGACCAATAGAGTTGCAGCAGAGCTGCTGCGGTACGCGTTAACCCCGTATTAACCCCTTAACCTGAAAAAACGAAGAAAAAACGAATATTCGCCCGAAGAGAAGACAGGAACGGGCGAATATTCGCGGAATACGAAGATTTTTTTTTGACGAAGACGAGCACGAAGAGTGCGTTTTCGTGTTCGTTCCGAAAACACGCCGAAGAGAAGACAGCGGCGGTAAAACGTAGGCGAAGACAAAGACTCACACACGAAGAATCTTCGCCTTCGTCTACTAATCTCCCCGGTCCCTTCCCCATCTAGCCGGCATCGCGGGAGTTGACTGAAGCGGAAATCTGCAGGTTCGTCGTCAGGGGTTACACGGCAGTGCGAGTGAGCCTATTGGTCACCTGCAGGGTCTTCCTCTGTGTCAGAACCCACAGCGGGGTCCTCGCCGGCAGTACTCACCCACTCCGGGTAAACAGGCCCGCGCCGCGGCTGTTCCGTCCTCCTCAGCCAGCCGCGTGGTGGTTCCTAAGCGCGCGCGCGCCCTCACAAAACTTTATGTGTTCCCCGTCGCTGCCGGTGGGGGACACGCGCGAGTGACGTCACGTCTATGGGCGTGGCGATCACTGGCGGGAAGTTTAAAAACTGAGCACTGAAACTCATTCGTCCTATCACTGCCCTTACTTCAACTAAAAATAAATTTTGTTGGTCCACAGCTGCACAGAAGGCGTTTGAATTTTTAAAAAACTAATTTATTTCTGCACCCATTCTCAAATTACCGGTTCCCCACAAACCTTACATCCTCGAGGTCGATGCTTCTGACACAGCTGTGGGTACTATTCTTTCCCAAAGGCAAGATTCTGATGGTCACCTACATCCAGTTGCTTATTTTTCACGGACTTTATCCTCCGCAGAAAGGAATTATTGTATCGGAGAACGCGAATTACTAGCAATAAAGTTGGCCTTAGAGGAATGGCGGCATTTACTTGAGGGGGCCTTGTACCCCATTACGGTATATACTGATCACAAGAATTTAGAATATTTACGTACCGCCAAAAGACTTCAACCAAGGTTAGCAAGATGGGCTCTATTTTTCACAAGATTTCAACTCCATATCACTTACGTCCGGGATCACGCAATACTAAAGCAGATACCTTGTCTCGGATTTACGAAAACTCCTCTACATCTAGGGTGGATCACGACACTGTGTTACCATCCCAACACTTCATTGCAGGGACACATACGCTATGGGACTCTATCCGGAATACTACCGGTCGGATGAACCCTCCTAATGTTCCAGGATTACAAGTTTGACAAGGATTTTATTATCACCGAGATTGTATATTTGTTCCTCCGGAGAATCGTATCCAAGTTATGCAAGCTTGTCACAACTCGCCCCTTGCTGGACACGGAGGGGTGATGCAAACACTGGAATTGATTCAACGTTCTTTTTGGTGGCCTAATATGACAGAACGGGTCAAAAACTTTATATCCTCCTGCTCTACATGTGCACGATCCAAGGACTCGCATCATAAACCCGCAGGCCTGTTACAACCTTTACCGGTCCCAACTAGACCATGGTCCTGTATCTCTATGGACTTTATTACAGACCTCCCACCATCCAATCGTTTTACCATTCTATTAGTCATAATAGATCGATTTACTAAAATGGCTCATTTCCTTCCTTTTGATCATCTCCCCTCAGCTACAGAGACTGCACATTCCTTTGTTAAAGACATTTTTCGACTCCATGGGTTACCAGAAGACATTGTTTCTGACCGTGGATCCCAGTTCACTTCACATTTTTGGAAAGCTTTCTGCAAGCAGTTACACATCCAACGTTCTCTGTCGACAGCCTTCCATCCTCAAAGTAATGGTCAGACGGAACAAACTAATCAGACACTAGAATAATATCTTCGTTGTTATACAACATACCTACAAAACGACTGGAGTCATTATCTACCTTTGGCGGAATTCGCCTATAATAACCATTTTCACCGTTCTATTAAGATGTGGCCTTTCTTTGCTACTTACGGATTTCACCCATCGATGTTGCCTGGATCTCCACTTCCGAGCTCTGTCCCATCAGTCACCGACCATGTCAAGAATCTTACCAAAACCTACCTGCTCTTACGCAATACCTTACGTACGGCCCAACTCCGTTACAAATCGTTTGCCGACCGTCATCGTCGTGTTGCTCCTTCCTATAGGCCTGGTGATAAAGTGTGGCTCTCTACTCGTCATATCAAACTCACGTGCCCTACGAAAAAATTAGGGCCTAAATTTATCGGGCCTTTTTCTGTCGTCCGTGTCGTTTCCTCATCTGCTCTGGAATTGAAATTACCTGCTTCTATGACCGTTCATCCGATATTCCATGTCTCTTTGGTCAAACCGTGGACAGCTAACCCCTACCCTGGTCGTTGTTCTGCTCCTCCTCCTATCCTTGTCAACAATGACACAGAGTACGAGGTCAAGGACATTTTGGATTCCCGTCTTTTTCGTAGACGTTTGCAATATCTCATCCGTTGGAAAGGTTATGGCCCTGAGGAGGACTCTTGGGAGTTTGCCTGCGAGGTCCATGCTCCTCGTCTTGTGTCCTCTTTTCATCGTCACCATCCTAGTCGCCCAGGTCCTCCGGGAGTCCAGAGGCCTCTTCTTGGGGGGGGGGACTGTCAGAACCCACGGCGGGGTCCTCGCCGGCAGTACTCACCCGCTCTGGGTAAACGGTCCCGCGCCGCGGCTGTCCCGTCCTCCTCAGCCGGCCGCGTGGTGGTTCCTAAGCGCGCGCGCGCCCTCACAAAACTTTTTGTGTTCCCCGTTGCTGCCGGCGGGGAACACACGCAAGTGACGTCACGTCTATGGGCGTGGCGATCACTGGCGGGAAGTTTAAAAACTGACCACAGAAACTCATTCAGTGCTCAGTTATTGTGCCTTATACCTCGTATTCCTGTTATCCTTGCTGCTATCTCGTGTACCAGACCCCGGCTATTCCTGATGTGCCTTCTCGTGTACCAGACCCTGGCTATTCCTGACGTGCTATCTCGTGTACCAGACCCTGGCTATTCCTGACGTGCTATCTCGTGTACCAGACCCCGGCTATTCCTGACGTGCTATCTCGTGTACCAGGCCCCGGCTTTTCCTTTCGTTCCTGTTCTTTCGTGGTGTGCTCCAAGTTATTACCTGCATACCGGGTTCCCACCTATATTTTCTCCGTTCTGGGCAGCTCACGCCTCACACTCTGGCATCAGCTAATGGTGACCTGCAGGTGACCAATAGGCTCACTCGCACGGCCTTTTTAACTCCTGATTTCCGCTCCCGTTAACCCCTGCGATGCTGCGTTGGATAACGGGAGCAGAAATCCGTAGGGTAAAGAGCCGTGCAAGCGACCAATAGGCTCACTCACACGGCCCCTTACCACTAGTTGCTATGCAGAAAAAGAAAGAAAACTGGGACCCTGCTGCAACAGTTAAAAGTCCGTGCCAGCGACCAACAAAGTCGCTGGTACGGACATTTAACTTAGCATAATAACTTATTATAACTTCGGACAGAATACTGCCCTCTATTGGTACAAGACATTGAGTAGCTTAATAAGTTATTATGCTACTCAATGTAAAACCAACAGAGGGCAGCATTCTGTCCGATGATATTTTAGCCATATGTGGCAGTGTGTTCATTTTCATTTATTAATTATTTAAATAAAATATATTCCCATGATCCGCTGGTCTCCACACTGCAACAGTTAAATGTCCGCACTCGCGGACATTAATTCTGTCGAACTTGCAAACTCTTTTTTTCTATTTATTTTGGTTTTTTTTGTATTAAACCATTACATGAAAGGATCATGGGAATATATTTTATTTGAATAAATGCAAATGAACACACTGCCACAAATGGCTAATATATCTTCGGACAGAATGCTGCCCTCTGTTGGTTTTACATTAAGTAGCATTGTTCCATATGCTTGAAATCCAGTTATTTATTATGCTACTTAATGTAAAACCAACAGAGGGCAGCATTCTGTCCGAACATATATGGCTAATACCGGTATATGTTCGCACTCTGTTGGTTTTACATTAAGTAGCAGTGTTCCATATGCTTGAAAGAAATCCAAAGTTATTATGCTACTTAATGTAAAAAAAAAAAAATGTAACTCTTCTTTCCTCCAAGCTATACATATTAAGATCCTTTAATCTTTCCTGATAAGTGGTTTGCAGGACAGAAATTACCATTTTTGTAGGTCTCTGAACTCTTTCCAATGTATCGATATCCTTCTGTACATGAGGTCTTCAGAACTGTACAGAATTTTTTTTTTTTTTTTTTTTTTTTTGAAGCCCGAGGTGCGTGCTCCTTTGGGTGATGCGTTCTGTGCTCCAAAGAGGCAGCAGAAGCCATATACGAAACTGGGTCCCCACAAGGGGAACCCAGACAAATTCCTCCCCCCCCCCATGGGAGGGTCGGATCTTAGGACTCTCCCCGAAGGGTGAGACCCCATCGCCATGGGGCACTCCCATCGGGAAGTAGCCCCCTTGGCTTCACTACCAAAAGGTAGTGTCCGAAAACAAAAGTGCCAAATCGAAAAACCAAAACGTGAACGTGGCCTCGCTAAAAGGTTTGGTGACCGTGAAAATCCAATCAAAATTAATGGGCACACGTGCTTAAACACATTGTGATAAATAAATAATATAAATAATTCAGAACTGTACAGAATACTCTAGGTGAGGCCTAACCAGAGATGTGGAATGTGGCAGAACCATCTCCCTCTTCCTGCTACTAATGCCTCTCCCTATGGAACCCAGCACCCTGCTTGCTTTTTGAGATGCTTTATTGCATTATCTGCTTATCTTTAAATTGTCATAAATAGTTACTCCTAAGTCCCTCTTTTCCATTGTCGCTAACAGAAGTGTCCCAATTCAATATTCAGGTTTTTACGTCCCAAGTACATTTTACATTTACCAACATTAAACTGCAGCTGGTCTATTATTTTAGTTACCCAGGGCGCCGAGTGGTTTTCGATTACCCGCTCGGCGCCCCTCTCTCTCCTCTGCGAGCCCTATGGCTCGGTCTCGGTGCTGGCTTGTAATACTGAGCGCCGGAAAATGACGTCATTTCCGGCGCTCAGCAGTAAAGCAGTGCACACCGTGGCAGAGCAGGGAGACTCGCCGCAGGACTGCTGAAAGGTAAGTGCAAAGGGGCGGATAGGGTAGATAATAAGGAGAGAGGGAGAGGAAGGGTAGATAATGACCCCTAGCGTCGGGGGGGGGGGGGGGGGGGGGGCGTCATTTTAAACTACGCCCCAGGCGGCATTATGTCTTGGGCCGGCCCTGGTTACCAACTTCCAGTCTTCTGGAACTACTCCTTGTTGGTTGAAATAATGGTCGAATTCTCCTCAGAAAGAGTTTTCCTTTATTTAGATAATGCGCATAATCAAGACAAGGCACACAACACACAAAAGTCGAAGCGTTGTCTGATTACATGTTTGAATTACATGGTTTATATAACCTCTTATCTACTTCTAATAGCATGCATCATTATGATTGGTTACTTTTCAAGCAAGTTACACCTCTTTAAGCTGCATAATTAAGAATGGCCTAGACTTGACCCTTTGCACATATATATAGAACAACATAGAGTAGACGTGTTGGCGTGAACTCGTGCATATATCATAGACTAGACATTCCCTGCTTTCTTATGTCTTTGTCAGCAATAATATTTACAATAACATAAGCATTTTTCTAACACTCCTGTCATTAGTGACACGGCTGTTTCATATGTAACCCTATTTCTCTTGGCTAACACAGTTCCCTCACCTTCATCTTCCTCTGTAAAAACAGAACAGAAGCATTTCTTTAGCCAGTCAGCTAGAGCTTTATCCTCAATTCCCTTCATTTGTCTTTCATTTAATTATTCTTGGTATATGTTTTTTTCTATCAATTATATATCTAAAAAAAGTTTTAACTCCCTTTTTTGTTAATCTGGCAAATTTTCTCCTCAGTGTGTGCTTTGGGGCATCTAATAATATGCTTTGCCTCCCTAAGCTCAGCTTTATATTTCCTCCAACCTTCCTAATTTCTTAAAAGCTCTGTTTTTCTCATTCACTATATTTGTCACATCTGCGGAATTGTGGTTTCCTTTTTTTTAAATCTTGCTAACAAGTTTAATGCAATGTTCCGCCGCCTTTAGCAGGATATCTCTTAAATAGCTCACTCCTGGACTCCATCTAACGATGTCTAGACTATCAAAGACTAACCTAACAGTCTCTCCACTTTAGGGAAATCCATGTTTCTAAAATCAAAACCTTGGTTTTATTGTGGTGCAATGTAACCTTTCTCCTTATATTAAACCAGGGGCGTCCAACATGCGGCCCGCGGGACCTCGAGGTGCGGCCCGCGTGAAATCGTCAGCCAGGATCACAAGAGCCCTGCTGCTTACTTGTGGGAGGGTCTATTCTCTGCTCCAGTCCTGCCTCCTCTGTGGGGAGAACGAGGGAGGCCGCGCCCCCTGCTGAAGTCTGTGATCGGCATTGAGAGAGCTGTAGTGCAGGTAAGGGGGTGGGGGAGTGTGTTTGAATGAGTATGCCTGATTGAGGGAATGAATCTGTGAATGAATGAATTTATGTGTGTGTGATAGCATGGATGTGTAAGTGCTGGAACCTAGGCATGATGGGACTGTGATTGCTGTTAACAATCCCACTCCTATCATGCCAAGTCAGCCAATATATGCTGAAACCTGGCTAGCTGCCCCCTTGTGTATTGATGCTGCCAGCAGTATGGGGTCTGCACTTACAGCCACCCTGTACCAGCATGTACTGGCTGACTTGGGATGATAGGAGTGTGATTGCTAACAGCTAACAGCAATCTGCTAACAGCAATCACAGTCCCATCATGCCTAGGTTCCAGCATTTACTGGTTGCCTGGGTATAAAAAGAGTGTGTTTGCTGTTAGCAATCAGACTCCTATCATGCCAAGTCATATTGTTGATTTTTTTTTGTCCAATTGTGGTGTGTTACTTTTAATAAAAAGCATGGTTACACACTACAATTGGACAAAAAATACCGGTACAATGCCCAGCCAACCAGTACATGCTGGAATCTGGGTATGCCTGAGATTGCTGTTAACAATCATAATATATAATTTTTTGTACAATTTTGGTGTGTAACTTACTTTTATTAAAAGTGTGTGGGGGGTCATTTTCATTTTCGGCTAAGTGAACCCTGAATTTTCGGTTTTGGTCCAGAATTTTCATTTTAGTGCATCGCTAAAATAAATAGAACTATTTTATTTTTACTTATACAGAATCCTGCATTTGTAGGCCCAGAAATCCAAGAAATCAGTGAGAGGAAAAGTAAAGGTTTTGTGTCATTTAATTTATTTTAATCTGCATATTTTATTAAAAGCCATATTTTCTCACAGTGAAAAATGAGTGCGGCCCACGCACGTATACAATTCTGATGAAGTGGCCCACTGCAGAAAAAACTTGGACGCCCCTGTATTAAACCATCGATGATCACTGGAGCCCAAACACTCTCCTACAGTGACATCTGAAATCAAGTTTCCATTTGTAAAAAGTAAATTCAGCACAGACTCTTTCCTTGGCTCCTCTACATGGAGACAGTCCATGTAAGGAATTTAGGATGTCTCTACTCCTGGCTGACCCAGTTTGATAAATATAACTTGGTATAAAATAGTTATACATTGCTAGGTATGCCACATACAAGAAAAAAATGGGGCTTAAATTGGGGCTTGTGCTGCCAGGCATTGCATGAAATGTAAAGTCAGGAATTTAATTTTAAATGTCACATAAAACTGTAATCTCCTTTATGCCCATATACTCATACGGGCTTCATATCCTGGAATTCACGAAAAATAGAATGACACTCCAAGCAGACCAGTAGTCATTGTTTTTTTTATCAACCTTAATCCTTAAAACAAATATGTTATATTTTACCATTATATTATATTATATTATTATATTATACCAGTTCCTGTGAGCAAATCACTTCAATGATACTATAACGAACATTTGCTGCTCATGCATTTAGCAGTGTAGAGGTGTCATTTGTTTTTTATTTTTTTTCCTAATGAATGAAGATAAGATTGACAAATTTAGATAAGGAATCTCTGCACACACACTCCCTCCCGTTTACAGACATTTACAGACACTGAGATGCTGACACTCACGCTAATACACACCCTGACACTCACAATAACGATACATACCCAGACACTCACACAGACACTGACACTCACACAATTAGACACTGACACTAACATACACTAACCCTGTATGAAGCCTCAACCTGTCTTCAATGAACACATTGCACAGTACGAGCTTCTGCACTACTACCCTGCTGAACCCCTCCTCTGCTTCTATTTAGAATCTGCCTAACAGCTAGACAGTTTACGGAAAAAATTCCATCTGTGTGCCAGTTTGCTAAGTGTCCCTAAATAGGAGTTTACCCAAGGATTAATTTCACTGCATAAACCCCTGATCCTCATACGATACTCATTATGAGGAACTAATTTGTCTTCTCTCACAGTTGGTAAATACCTAACAAGCAGCCACCTCTAATATCTGAACTATCTTTGGAGGCACAGTCCACTTTCTTTATGCCAATTTCCAGCTTAGTGGCACTAAATGGTAGTTCACCAACGAGTGCAACAAGGAGTTTGACAAGGAATGATACAGATAAGCTTGGAAGCAATCCTTCAATCAATACTTCACTGATCCGCCATCAACTGCTGGCAAACTGGTTTGTTGTGTTTGTTCCACTCCGTTTATTCTCAACTACCATTTCACTCCCATCAATATCGTTCTCTAAGTACCATGTTAACAATCTTCTTGTCTCTAATCTCAATCTCCTTTATTATCAATAGAACTTCCCTCCCTACTGTCACCAGTCCCACCACTGTTTTTAAATTAACCAACTCTTTCTCTCCCCCTATTCTCAGCAATCTCTTTGCTCCCACAAGTCCCATTCACACCTTCTCCTGCTCACTCTTCTACTTTTAGCAGCTGGGGATATCTCCCTAAATCCTGGGCCTACCTTATTGCTCCCTTCCCTTTCATCTGGCACTCAAGGTTCCACAAACCTCAATAATTGTATGCACATACTCTGCCACTCGTCCTGCCCTCCTTTTACTTTTGCTCCCTGGAATGCAAGTTCTGTGTGTAACAAACTAATGGCCATAAACGACCACTTCACCTCTAGTTCCCTGCACCTTCTTGCTCCTACTGAAACCTCATGTACCACTGCTCTCTCCTATGGTGGCCTCTACCTCACTCACAATCCGAGACCTGATGAATAGAAAGGGTGGTGGTGTAGGCCTCCTACTGTCCCCAATATGCACTTTTGAACCTATTTCCTCTGCTCTATTACTTTCTTTATCCTCATTTGAAGTTCATGCAATCCAGCTGTATAACCCCATCTCTTTATGCATTATTGTTGGATACTGTCCCCTTGACCCAGCTTTATGACCCTTACTCTTCGTGGCTTCCCCTCCTCTGATGTCCTCAAAATTCCTTTCCATTATCTTCTCTTTGAACCTCACACAGCATACTAACTCCCCTGATGATCACATCCTGGACCTTATTTTTTTAGCATGTGCACACTAACTTTTTCATTTCCCCTTTCCCCATTCTCTGACCTCCATTTCCTATCCTGCTTTCTCCCCTTGCCTCCTAATCATTCCCTTTCCTCCGAATAACCTTGCCTAACCAGAGAACTTAGCTTTCTGAATCTTTAGACATTATCAACTATTATCTCTTATTTCAAACATGTCCTGACTTAGCAACCTCTTGCACCTGCTCTTGAGGATGTAGCCCCAATCACTAATTGTTCTTCATGTTCCTAACCCTGGCACATGACACTAACCTGACACCTTCAACTTTATTCCCGCATTGCTGAATGTAGTTGGTGGAAGTCTTGTTCTATGTCTGATTTACTACACTATAAATTAATGCTACATTCCTACTACTCTGCTCTCACCCTTGTAAAGAAAAACTACTTTGGCCACCTTATTTCTTCCCAGTCTCATAAGCCTAAATACCTCTTCAGTACTTTCAATTCCTAATTCCAACTACTCCTTCCACTAACCTTACTGTCTCCGACTTGAAACTCACATGTGAAATATCTGCAGTTTCCCTGCTGCCCTTGCCCTCCCTGACTCTGCACCCTCCCATACAATGAACTCTCCCTTCTCCTCTACATTAAACCGATTCTCTCTAGCCAATGCTCTTCTTCTTGCTCTTGTCTAACCGCCTGTCTTCTCGATCCTATCACTTCTATCTTACCCAGTCTCTCTTGTCTACTCTACTATCTCATATCTATTGGATCTGCCCCATCCTCTTTCATGTATACTACCATAACTCTAATCTTGAAAATCCATCAGGTAGCATCCAGTCCAAACCTGGAGACTTGTCCCTCGGGTTCAACACTGCTGCACTTTTGTAAAGTATTAGCCTCTTTGATCCACCTGTGCAGGTCTGCCTGTGCAATGCAGTCATAATTTTAAAGGCCTAATGAGAGGAGATGAAAGACAGACAAGAAAGGAAAGATGGAGAGGAAAGGAGAGAAGGAAATAGTTTCCTGCAACCAACAGAACCGGTGGTATAAACCCAACTAAGATTCAAACTCTTTTCTTTTCTTGACCTTCTTCAATAAGCAGAGGCACTGGTGTAAAGGAGGCCCCCCGCAGGTGCCTAGCTCCAGCTCCACCAACCCCAAACCTCACAGACATACCTCTAGGCTGGCGGTGTGAATATGACATCATTCCCAGTGCTCAGAGATAGCGTGTGAGGACCTTGATAAGCAGAAGAGCATACCTCCTTCTGAGCCAACATAGTTACGTTGTATGTGTGTGAATAAGTATGTTAGTGCGTGTGAGTATGTTACTGTGGGTATGTAAGTATGAAACTGTGTGTGTTAGTATGTTACTGTACTGTATGTGTGCAAGTATGTCAGTATGTTACTCTGTAAGTAAGTTAGTTCATGTGTGTGTGTTAATATGTGCAAGTATGTTAGTATGTTACTGTGTGTGTGTGAGTATGTTAGTGTGTGTAAGTGTGCAAGTATGTTGATATGTTATTGTGTGTATTAGTATGTCACTATGTGTAGGGGGAGTTTGGGGGTCCCAACTGTACATCTAACAGGGGAGTCCTGGCCTTTTTTGTTACACTACTGAGTGGAGGCGATGTGTCTCTAGGTGTACTGTACATAAGAGTGTGGTCTTAGTATGCATGCGTGTATAGTGTTGTGTGTACAAGTGTATGGCATTAGCATGAGTATGTATATCCGCATGCAGTGTTACATTATGTGTTTATTGGTGTATAGGGTTAGCATGCCTGTGCGTGAGTGTATGATGTTAGTATGTGTGTTACTTTAAGGTTTTATAGAGTGTGTAAGTGTATGGTTTTATCATGAGTGTATGTGTGTTAGAAATGTGTGTGTGAGTGTCAGTGTATGATGTTATCGTGGGTTTGTGTGTCAGCATATGGTGTAGGAATGTCGGGGGTGAGCCTAGCGTTACTGGCACCATGGAACCTGAGAGAAGGTGCGGGGGGAAAGAATGTGTGTTTGTAAGTATACGGTGGAAGAGTGAGTGGGTGTATGCATGTTAGTAACAGGAGGCCTTGAAGAAATACTACACCCAGATGCCACTAACCACAGGTCTGCCCCTGTTGTGCATATGGGAGGATCTTAAGACAGAAAGATGAGGCAGGTTGATATTAAGGGCATGGAGGCTCAGCCATTAAGCATGTACTGGGCCCAGGGCCGGCCCTACAATGGAGCCGACTGGGGCAATTGCCCCAGGCGGCACTTCAGAAGGGGCGGCACTTTGCCGCCCCAAGCGTTTTTTTTTTATTTTTTTTGAAGCGGAGGAGAGAGAAAGGGCACCGAGTGGTTTTCGCTTACCCGCTCGGCGCCCCTCTCTCTCTCCTCTGCGGCGAGTTTCCCTGCTCGGTCTCGGTGCCGGCTTGTAATGCAGAGCGCCGGAAGTGATGTGAATTTCCGGCGCTCAGCATTACAAGCCGGCACCGTGGCAGCACAGTGAGACTCGCCGCAGGACTGTTTAAGGGTAAGTACCGGTGTGGGGGGGGTAGATAATGCCGCCCCCCCCCCGGCGTCGGCGGGGGGCGGCATTTTAAACTTCGCCCCAGGCGGCGTTAAGTCTTCGGCCGGCCCTGACTGGGCCCCAGGATTTACGATGGCATCCCTGGTGCCAGGGTTCACCTTAAGCTAACTCAGTCCTTAGTAAATAGACCCAGTGTCTTCTGTAATTTACACTGAAGATCCACTGCCTTTTATGCCTTTCAAAAGAGCATACATTTTGCAACATACTTCAGTGTTTGTGAACAACAGATTCCCAAAAATTAACAATGTACTGTATATTTCTAACAACCCTTACATAGGAGTTTTAACACTCACAGACTTTTCATAAGATAAAAGTTTAACTCAATGGTGTGAAATATAATAATACTATACTCGTATATGTCCCAAATATGTAAAGCAATAACAATTATTGGGTTTCAGGCTCAATCAACATTGGGTGAACTGTTAACATATTTAGTACCAGAGAGATC
Organism: Spea hammondii; assembly: GCA_029215755.1. Lineage (NCBI taxonomy): Eukaryota > Metazoa > Chordata > Amphibia > Anura > Pelobatidae > Spea > Spea hammondii. The sequence continues at coordinate 14,613,296 of JARDYJ010000009.1, forward strand.
CTGCAACACAATTTTGTAATAAGGGCAGAAACAGAACATGCTGTCATCCGAAGACTGCTTGCCAAGTGATCTGGTAACTTCATTTCCTAAAAGCGTAAAGACGTAAGGCCTTTCTACCTTAGCAGCTTTAGTAAAATGTAAAATGATTTGTGCATTGTTTATGTGATAAGGACACCCATGGATATATATTTGCGCATTTGGGCCTTGTAGATGTAAAGGAGTTAAAACGTTCTACTTGGGACAACAGAACATATTACAGAAGAGAATGACTGCGTTTCATTATTTGAAAGGAGTTTCCTGCTTCCCTGTTGCAACAAGCCATTGTTTATGACTAGGCCGGGCTTCTTGCCTTGTAACCAAGGGGACGTCAACAAAATTAAGTAGAATGACTTACAAAAAAGAGATGAATTGAGAACAAGCAAATGGGTCAGCCTCCAATGGAGTTCCAAAGTATTCCAAGGTATATGTGTACAATGTATTCCAATGTATATGTATTTTGTGTACCATAAGCACTGAGATGGTTAAAATCTCATATGCATAAGAAATCTTGCCTTCATTGTAAATTAGATATTTAAATATTTAGAAGGAGCAACTAACATCGGAACTCTACAATAACTAAATATAATACGTATTGTATAATTCTACGCAATGTAAAACATTCTTTTTTGTGGTTCTTGTATTATTTTTAAGCGACTGTGTTTATGCACTGAAGATGTCATGTAGGAGCTATTCAAACTCAGTTCCTGAGCTACATGTGAAGCTATTCCAGTGTACATTTCGGTGGTATTGTGTTAAGGAATCCTCAACACTTTGAGATTGGGGCAAAAACCGTGAGACTCGGGGTTACCATGTATGTAAAGTTCAATAACTCTGTCAATTGAGTGAGGGAGAAAGGTAACCAAAAGAGGCCTGGCATCACTTCTCTTCGTATCTTGATTCATTGGGGTAAGTGGAAAACCCAGCATCCTGCTAACCAAGCTGTACAATAGATCTAGTAGATACAAACCAATTGATTAAAGGAGCTCTGAACATTCTCCGAACCACCTATGACATTAGTGACTAAATTATTTTAATCAATTGATTATATTTTGTAAAGCTGGATTTATTTTAAATTAAACCTGTAGAACCCTTTTGTAGTGAAAAACGTGAAAAACATACAGTTGAGAGCTACATAGAAATCTCAGTCTACTTTTTTATTATCAGAATTTATTGATACTGTAGGTTTTGTTCAATGCTATAGAACTAGAATGTATATACCTTTCCACAGTTATATACTTCTGAGGTCTAGTATGTTCTAATGCAACTATACCTTAGATGTACACAAACTAAAAACAATTAAACAATTTATTTTTTTTAGAAAAAAAAATTCACCCTTATATAAAGCCTTCCTTTTGTAAGCATAAACCATGTCATACAACTGAACCTTTATGATATCACAGCACATATTCATACATGCAAAAATAAAAAAATAAAAAACAATATAATGACACGTGTAGCATATTGTATGTTATATTTGGTTTAGGAAATGTGGCAGGGACGCATCTTAAATAATTGCTTCTTCATGGTATTTTGGTATGAGCAAACATGAGGCCCCTCATTTAGAAATGTTGGGAATGTGAAAAATATCTTTAAAACTGACTCTTTACAAGTCTGATCTTATATAGTTATCTTGTCTACGTGTAACTGACAGGGATTGTATACTATTAAGCAAACAAATTCTGAAAATACCAACTCAAATATATGTAGGAAATTAAAATAGTTCCTTCCTGCAGCAAAAATATTCAGCACATTTACCAGTTTTTTAAGTCTCCTGCAGTTTGCATGCCCCTATTTTTACTGCCACTCTGGAATGCCTCTCCAGGCTATTATCATTACAGGCATTCACAATTTTAAATCTTCTCTAGTTAGTGATTAACACTAAATCTGCATTTCTATTTAACACCTTACCTCAAGTTACATCAAGGCACATTCTCAACATGGACATGATCTCCAAAGTATACCCGTCTTAGATAAAGATAATTGCATTCTGGGATGTTCAATGTACTGCATATCCTTAATGCTCTTAATATAGTTCATTAAACATTCCAAATTTAGTCATTTCTATAGTAAGAGAGAGATCATGAAGCCTTACCTGAAGAGCAACCATCTGCTGCTCATCTGCTGCTCAGATTTCCATTGATACTATTTTTATTTTTATCTTTTATTTATATAGCGCCAACAATTGATGCAGTGCCTCATACAATACATATGACAAGGATAGAATGCACAGTCTAAGACAAACCGATACATTGGGTGGAGAGCATGGGCGTAGGAACCCCTAAAAATCTGGGGGGGATAGCTTTTTTACTGGTCCTGACCATTTCACCAACAGGGACTTTTATGACATTGCATTCTAAATACATAGACATTAATATGTAGTTGGTCCCCCTTTCAGTGGCGTCGCTACAGGGGGGCAAGGGGGGGCAATTGCCCCCCCTAGGTTATTCCTTGCCCCCCCTGTTGCCCCCCCGCCGAATTTGTAATCACCCAGGACAGTCCTTGACTGCTAATGACGGCATGGTGCCGTCGCTAGCAGTCCCAGTCAGGTGCTAACGACGGCACCATGCCGTCACTAGCACTATCTTACCTTGATGGAGGTCTGTGGACCTCCATCACCACCTACCCCGGCGATCTGCCCCTCACACAGAAGGGCATCACCGGGGCCACCCGATCTGCCCGGTGACGTCTCGCGCAATGACGCGATGACGTCACCGCGCAACTTTATTAACAACTGACAATTGTCAGTTAAAGAGGTATGGGGGCATGCTGCTTAGATGCCTGTATCTCAGGCATCTAAGCAGCTACATACCCCCAACATATACCATTGGAAAGGTAATCGCCTCACCTATCCAACGGTATATAGATTGTAAAAAAAGAATACAAAATATTAAGTAAAAAAAATAAAAAAGTAAAAAAAATGATTTTTTAAATTATTCAAACATAAACTACTTTCTAGCTAAATGATCACTGTGGTAGCCAATGTTACCACAGCGATCATATAGCTATAAAAAGTCACATTCCCTTTTTAAAAATGGCCGATACTAATTTTTAATCCTATGATCCCTTTGATCATGGGGTTAAATTTAGCCAACGGTAGAGGGAGGCAATTTTTGAAATCCTGATGAACTGCAAATATTATTAAAATCAGCCATTTAGCCTGTGCGGTACGTGAGTAACCATCTCATCCCTGGAGCGCCTTGCATTATTACTGCAAAACTTATTTTTGCTGTAAAAGTGATTTTTTCTTCTCCCTTTACCATCATTTCTTTGGGATTGTAAGGGGAAAGAATGGTGTGTGCTACTGTGAGTAAATGTATGGAAAGAATGGCGTGTGCTTCTGTGAGTGAATGGAGATATGAAAGGCGTGTGAATGATCAGTAATTAGGGTTGAAGCCTTGACGTGGCATTACTGCTCACGTGGGAAGTTAAATTATGGCACAAAGTACACATTTGCAAAAACGACATCCCTTGGCGCATCAAATGAGGGGCTGCATGTGTTTCTAGTACAAACCTGGAGTGCGCAAGACACAAATGAACATGTTGTTATGGTTAGAAAAAACATATTTTCAAGCCAAAGTGACATATTCCATCATTATTTGTGCACTCAACTTTTGTCCTAGAAATACATGTAGCCCCTCATTTGAAGCTCCAAGGGGTGTAGTTTCTTAAAATGGATGAATTGTCTGAATGAGGGAGAGCATGAGTTAATATGTGGATGATTTGTCTGAATGAGGGAGAGCATGAGTTAATGTGTTTGTGTGTATCATAGATGTATAATTGTGGAAGGGCAAAGACGGCACTAGCAGGATGTTTGAGCCTTGGGGAACAAGATGGCACAGGCAGGGTGTATATGGGACAAAGATGGCAAATCTTATGTGTGTTATCTGGGTGCTGGCCAGGTTCTATGTGGGCAGCGTGGTTGGGGTGTACAACCTGTGATCTATCCCTGTAATTAAGGGGGTTTTAAATATACCTTTAATGCCGTGTTTTTATGTGAATTCCAATTGATCTGTACCTGCAAAGCTTGGTTTGTGTGTTCTTCTGTAGATCCATATCTGCTATGCTATGTTTCCATACATTATTTATGTATACCTGCAAATACAGGGTTTGTCTTTTCTTGTTCAGTTGATTAATACCTGCAATGCTGTTTCCATGTATTGATTTGATCTATACCTGCAATGCTACATTTCATATATTATTATTGTATACCTGCAAATACAGGATTTGTATGTCTGATTCTGTTTATTTGATATATACCTTCAGTGCTGAGATCACAAGTGAATTTCAATTGATCTATACATGCAAAGCTGGGTTTGTGTGTTAATGTGTTGATCTATACCTGCTATCGGCAGCAGGGTCTAATATTTATATATATATTTATATATATATATCGGCAGCAGGGACTAATATTAGGCCCTGAAATCATTTAGTGGAAAAGTTAAGGTATTGTGTTGTTTAAAGGATTTCAAGGATTAGTCGTACTAAGCTTCAGGCTTCCCATGTTGAATGATCAAGTATTGTATTGTCCAATAACAAAAGTATCATTCCATAGCACATTACTTTTGGCAATATATATATATATATATATGTGTGTGTGTGTGTGTTTTTTCAGTGGTATGATTTAATGGTGGAAATTATTAATGCCCCCCCCAGTTTGACTGTGGTATCTTGTGTGCCCCCCCTATATATTGTTTCTAGAGTCGCCACTGCCCCCTTTGCAGCTATAACGGCTTCCACTCTTCTGGGAATGACTTTCTGTGGGGAATTTTTGCAAACCATGCCTTTATGGACCTTGTTTTGTACACTGGGACACAGTCATGATGGAATAGAAAAGGACCTTCCCCAAAACTGTTCTCACAAAGTTAAAAGCATAGTGTTGTCTAAAATGTCTTGGTATATCACCTTCAGCTCATAAAACATTCTACTAGATGAATGGGAGAAAATTCCCACAGAAACTCACAAAAAAAGAAAAATCTTACAACCACAGATGGACCCCACTGGACACGGCCACAGAGACTACTATGATGTACTGAAGGAACAATCTAAGACTCCTAACACGTCATGCACACAGGAACATATCCACACGCTTAAACACTTGAATAACATACACACACATGCACACACTAACATACACACACACAATGGGTTAAACATGTGTTACAGGGAATCATTATCTTCCCTTTAAGTATGACATGCCTGCTCATACACACATATGCACTGCTCTTACGCATGCCTGCCCACAAAAACACACATATACGCTGCAATTGCCTGCAGATACACACTTGCCAGTACTCACACAAATGCACTACCCTTATACACGCCTGCCCAAACATACATAAACTGCTCACACACACACGCCTCCCCATAAATATACACTGCCCTTGCACATACTTACACAGACGTATACACTATAAGACAAATACACTCCTTATATACACACATATACACTGCCCATACAGACGTACACGTATACAATGCCCATACAGACGTACATGTATACACTGCCCATACAGACGTACACCTATACACTGCCCATACAGACGTACACGTATGCACTGCCCATACAGACGTACACATATACACTGCCCATACAGACGTACACATATACACTGCCCATACAGACGTACACATATACACTGCCCATACAGATGTACATATATACACTGCCCATACAGACGTACACATATACACTGCCCATACACGCGTATGCACATACATGCACATATACACAGCTGCCCTATACACAAACACATATGCCTGCCCAAGTACCCATACACATGCCTCACCATATGTATATGCACACACAAATCTACCATCAGACCCCCCACCTTCGTTCTCCACATCAGACCCCCCCCCAAACCTTTGTTCTCCACATCAGACCCCCCTCCACAACCTTTGTTCTCCACATCAGACCCCCCACCCGTTTTCCACATCATACCCCCCCACCCACCTTCGTTTTCCACATCAAACCCCCCCACCCACCCACCTTCGTTTTCCACATCATTTCTACTTTTATTAAATGTGAAAAAATAGTTTACATGAATTAATATTTACTAGTAAAACTTTTTTTCCTATAGGGTAGTCTTATATTCAGGCTTTTTCTTTTTTTCCTAGATTAATATTCAGATTTTGGGTGGTCGTTTTATAATCAGGGTCATCTTATAATCAAGCAAATACAATAATAATAATAATGATAAATAAACAGAGGATCTCCCCAGCTGTTCCATAACAGGGCCCAAAAACCATGACTGTCCAGTGAAAACTGGGGCACTTGGGAGGGATGTTTCTATAAGAAATTTTGTATCAGTACTTACACCAGGAACATAATCCTATTTATGTAATTTATATCCATTTAAAAACTGATATCACCTTTCCTGGATCTTAACCCCTTAATGACAAAGCCCGTACATGTACGGGCTCAAAATGCATTGTTTTCAATGGGTTTAGGGACCGCCCATTATCCTTAAGGGTGTAGATGTAAGGACTGCCTTTATGCTACTTTGCATCTTAACAAACCAAATGTTCCCCTGCTACACAATGCTAACTAACTTACTCATGGTAGACAATAAGCTAGAAAAAATGAATTTAATATTTATTCAAACCTATTGCTTATTACAATTGGGGCAATTTTATTATTATGGCTCCAGGACATCACCCTTATAAGCTTTGATCATTGTTCAGAAATTTGCAGTAAAAGTACTGGCTCTCCACATGATCTGGGCTGAATAAAATTCAACACTGACTTATATGGCTTGATAGGTAATTCTTTAAAATTTACTAAATACTCTATTATATTCCAGAATGCAATGGCCTTTTCTCAGAATTTAGCAATGGAATTCTTATATAATTGATATACATGCTTGAGGCTCATAAGTGGTTATGTACAATGAGTCATCCTCCTGTGTTGCCCTATGACTCATTTATTAAGTATCTGTCTTAGGAAGTGAGATGTGAACAATATAGAAGCATATTTAATTTATACACAAAAAAAATAATCAGAGCATGCACAATAAGGAACACAGAAACATAGGATTTGATTGCAGGCCTCAGACCTTATTTGGTCCCTGGTCTTGTCTTATGTATTATTTAGTAACCTCTCTGTGAAGAAAATGCTTCTTACATTACATTTATGGAGAGCCATAACTAGAGTCCTTGGCACCCAGAGGTTGTGCCCTGTACTGATGTCACATCTGCTACTTGAAGTAGTGGCCCATTGCCATTGTGCGACTCAAACATGCCTCTCACTTTGCGATACATGGGGCAGCTGCCACTCTAGCCCTGCAGAAGTTAGTACCCTATATCTAAGTTTCTGATTCTGTAGAGATTATGACTTTGTAGAGCAACATTTTTTTTTCAAATCCTCAGAGACGATTAGGTGCCATATTAAACTTCCAGTGACCAGTATGAGAGAGTGCGAAAGCGATAACACCAAATTTAACACACCTGCTCCCCATTCACACCTGAGACCTTGTAACGCTAACGAGTCACGTGACATTGGGGAGGGAAAATGGCTAATTGACATTTCCACTTGGCTGTGTGTTGAGTTATTTTGAGGAGACAGCAAACTTACACTGTTATACAGGCTGTACACTCACTACATTACATTGTAGCAGAGTGTCATTTCTTCAGTGTTGTCACGTAAAAAGATATAATAAAATATTTACAAAAATGTGAGGGGTGTACTCACTTTTGTGAGATACTGTACTTTTATTTTCTTGATTTTTTGTCTTAGATATTATCATCATGGGAAGACCCTCGGGGTGGAATAGTAAACAGGTGTAGTGGATGTTGTGTTGTAAAAGTAGCTCCCTACGGCACTCCTCAGAGTCCATAGCATACCCGGAGCAACAGCAATTTGCTTCAATTAACAAGAAACACTACTTGCTGGCACTAGAACTTAGATTGCTGGCTCCCTCCAGCCTGTCTGTGCTGTGTAAAGATGTCACCTGGCCTAGAGCCTGTGTGTGTGTGACAGGCAGGCATGCCCGAACTGGTCAACTGGCATACCAGGCAAATGCTTGGTGTGCTTATTCCAGGAGGAGCTGGTCACTTTTACTGCTGCTTAGTCTGGTCACTTGGCGTGCGGCCGCCAGCTGGATACATGTAAACGCATGCTGTGGCCACATTTTATGCCATTTATTGGCAACTGGCCTTATAGTTTAAGGAGCAAATTTAATTCCCAATCTAGCCATGGTGGCAGGGGTATTTCAATTTGGGTGAAGAAGTATGATAGTTGCACCAGAAAGAAAACTGAAACGGGTGGATGAATAAGAAGGATGAAGGGGGACTTGATAAACAGAAAATCAAATACTGAAATTAGTGGGTGGTCCTAAAATTAAAAGGTAGGAGAGGAAGTTAGTGGGAATTGGGGCATGCCTCAATGACAGTCCCGTGACCTAACAATTCTCTGCGGTAACCCGGAGAAGTGGCGCAACACCCGGATTCTCCAGATGAAACCCAGAGAGTCAGTGGCGTTGCTACAGGGGGGCAAGACTAGGTTATTCCTTGCCCCCCCTGTTGCCCCCCAGCCGAATTTGTAACCACCCAGGACAGTCCCAGTCAGGTGCTAACGACGGCACCTTGCCGTCACTAGCACTACCTTACCTTGATGGAGGTCTGTGGACCTCCATCACCACCTACCCCGGCGATCTGCCCCTCAAACTGAAGGGCATCACCGGGGCCACCCGATCCGCCCGGTGTCGTCTCGCGCAATGACGCGATGACGTCACCGCGCAACTTTATTAACAACTGACAATTGTCAGTTAAAGAGGTATGGGGGCATGCTGCTTAGATGCCTGTATCTCAGGCATCTAAGCAGCTACATACCCCCAACATATAACGTTGGAAAGGTAATCGCCTAACCTTTCCAACGGTATATAGATTGTATAAAAAGAATAACAAATATTAAGTTAAAAAAATAAAAATGTAAAAAAAATGATTTGGGGGTCTCTAAAGGCAGATAAAAAAAGATCAAAATTGCCTAGAGACCCCCAAATTAAATTATTTAAACATAAAGTAGTTTAACTTAAAAAAAAAAAAAGTTTAAGTATTCTAGCTAAATGATCACTGTGGTAGCCAATGTTACCACAGTGATCATATAGCTATAAAAAGTTACATTCCCTTTTTAAAAATGGCCGATACTAATTTTAAATCCTATGATGCCTTTGATCATGGGGTTAAATTTAGCCAACGGTAGAGGGAGGCAATTTTTGAAATCCTGATGAACTGCAAATATCTCATCCCTGGAGCGCCTTGCATTTTTGCTGTAAAAGTGATTTTTTTTTCTCCCTTTACCATCATTTCTTTGGGATTGTAAGGGGAAAGAATGGTGTGTGCTACTGTGAGTGAATGTATGGAAAGAATGGCATGTGCTTCTGCGAGTGAATGGAGATATGAAAGACGTGTGAATGGTCAGTAATTAGGGTTAAAGCCTTGATGTGGCATTACTGTTCACGTAGGAAGTTAAATTATGGCACAAAAAGTACACATTTGCAAAAACGACATCCCTTGGCGCATCAAATGAGGGGCTGCATGTGTTTCTAGTACAAACCTGGAGTGCGCAAGACAAAAATGAACATGTCGCTATGGTTAGAAAAAACATATTTTCTTGCCAAAGCGACATATTCCATCATTATTTGTGCACTCAACTTTTGTCCTAGAAATACATGTAGCCCCTCATCTGAATGAGGGAGAGCATGAGTTAATATGTGGATGATTTGTCTGAATGAGGGAGAGCATGAGTTAATGTGTTTGTGTGTATCATAGATGTATAATTGTGTAAGGGCAAAGATGGCACTAGCAGGATGTTTGAGCCTTGGGGACCAAGATGGCACAGGCAGGGTGTATATGGGACAAAGATGGCAAATCTTATGTGTGTTATCTGGGTGCTGACCAGGTTCTATGTGGACAGTGTGGTTGGGGTGTGCAACCTGTGATCTATCCCTGTAATTAAGGGGGTTTTAAATATACCTTTAATGCCGTGTTTTTATGTGAATTCCAATTGATCTGTACCGGCAAAGCTTGGTTTGTGTGTTCTTCTGTAGATCCATATCTGCTATGCTATGTTTCCATACATTATTTATGTATACCTGCAAATACAGGGTTTGTATGTCTTGTTCAGTTGATTAATACCTGCAATGCTGTTTCCATGTAATTAATTGGTCTATACCTAAAAATGCTACATTTCATATATTATTATTGTGTACCTGCAAATACAGGATTTGTATGTCTGATTCACTTTATTTGATATATACCTTCAGTGCTGAGATCACAAGTGATCTAGTGATCAAGTGATTTCAATTGATCTATACATGCAAAGCTGGGTTTGTGTGTTAATGTGTTGATCTATACCTGCTATCGGCAGCAGGGTCTAATATTTATATATATATTTATATATATATCGGCAGCAGGGACTAATATTAATATATATATCGGCAACTGGGGCTAATATTAATATATATGGGCAGCAGGGGCTAATATATATATATATATCAGCAGCAGGATCTAATAATAGGCCCTGAAATCATTTAGTGCAAAAGTCTGTTTAAAGGATTTCAAGGATTAGTCTTACTAAATTGTGGCTTCAGGCTTCCCATGTTGAATGTACAAGTATTGTATTGGCCAATAACAAAAGTATCATTCCATAGCACATTACTTTTGGCAATATATATATATAATGCCCCCCCCAGTTTGACTGTGGTATCTTGTGTGCCCCCCCTATATATTGTTTCTAGAGTCGCCACTGCAGAGAATCCTTAGGTATAATATACCAGCAGCTATCTTTCAGTGGCATTTTTTTTATTTTTAGTCTTCGGAAATGTGATAAAGTAGCTGAAAGCTCTAAGGTATGACTAACAGAGCTATTAGACTCAGACTGGCTGTGTGGTACACCTGGCAAATGCTTGGTGGGAAGCTGGATGACAGTGCCCCTTACACACCCGATCTGTCACTCCAGCGGCAGATTGGGTGCTGCTCAGAATTTTCATTTTGGTGGATCCCTAGAATAAATAGAACAATTTCATTTTTAATTATCCTGAGTCTTGAATTTATAGTCACAAAACTTTCTAGGCCCAGAAATCAGTGAGAGGAAAAGTAAAGGTTTTGTGTCATTTACTTTATTTTAATCTGCATATTTTATTAAAGGCCATATTTTCTCACAGTGAAAAATGAGTGCGGCCCACGCACATATACAATTCTGATGATGTGGCCCACTGCAGGTAGGGAGAGGGTAGATAGTGTGAGAAGGAAGGGTAGGGAGGGGGTAGATAGTGTGAGAAGGGAGGGGGTAGATAGTAAGAAAGGGGGAGAGGGGGAGAGGGGGTAGATAGTGTGAGAAGGGGGAGAGGGGGTAGATAGTATGAGAGATGGGGAGAAAGTGGGGATCTGATGGGGAAAATGCTGTCCCCCCAGATTTTTAGGGGTTCCTACGCCCATGTGCTCACATACCAATTGTAGGTGCTTTTGTAGAAACTCTGACTGGGCTGCGGCTAAGCATCCCCATACACAACAAATTGTAATGCACTGTGTGTTCTGACACCTTTATATAAAAATCAGCATTATCTTTTTCAGCAATTAGAATTTTTTGTCCTGATGTAGCCTGGTGTTTGCTTCTATTCTACATTATTGAGTAACCTTAGGTTTCACTGTATCCTATATGCCCATGTTGCTAGGGTTTTCCAAAATAAAACGCAGTATTGTTTTTATGCTCACGTACAGTCGACTGAGCAAATCCAGCTGCTGGATGCACAATGTTAACCCCTTCATGATGCATTATAACTTGTCCTTCAATAAGGGAACTCTTAGAGGAGCCACAAGAACTATGCACTTTAGGAGGGCAAAGTTTGATCAACTAAGAGAAGCCCTTAACACTGTAAATTGGGAAAATGTCCTCAAAAACAAGAGTACAGACGCTCAATGGGAGATTTTTAAGAATATCTTAAATTCTCACTGTGAAAGGTACATACCGTATGGGAATAAAAGAGTCAGGAACAAGAGAAAACCAATGTGGATAAATAAAAATGTAAAGGGGGCAATAAATGGCAAAAAAAAGGCATTTAAGCTACTAAAACAGGAAGGCAGTGAGGAAGCACTAAAAAGCTATCGGGAAAAAAATAAAATATGTAAAAATCAGATAAAAGCAGCAAAATTGGAGACAGAAAGACTCATTGCCAAAGAGAGTAAAACAAACCCCAAAATGTTCTTTAACTATATAAATAGTAAAAAGGTTAACAATGAAAGCGTTGGCCCCTTAAAAAGTAATGAGGGAGAAGTTATAGACGGGGATCAGGAAAAAGCTAATCTATTAAATATATTCTTCTCTGCTGTATTCACAGAGGAAAATGAAATGCCAGGTAATATACAGCAGGATGAGATAAATGCCCCAGTACATGTCGCCTGTCTAACCCAGGAAGAAGTGCAGTGCCGCCTAAAAAAAATCAAAATAGACAAATCACCAGGTCCAGATGGCATTCACCCCCGCGTTCTAAGGGAGTTAAGTAATGTAATAGACAGACCCCTATTTCTAATATTCAAGGACTCTATAGTGACAGGGTCTGTTCCCCAGGACTGGCGCATAGCAAATGTTGTGCCAATATTCAAAAAGGGGACAAAAAGTGACCCGGGGAATTATAGGCCTGTTAGTTTAACTTCTGTTGTGTGTAAACTGTTTGAGGGTTTCCTAAGAGATGCTATTTTGGAGTATCTCAATGAAAATAAGTGTATGACTCCATATCAGCATGGGTTTACAAGGGATCGGTCCTGTCAAACTAACCTGATCAGCTTTTATGAGGAGGTGAGCTCAAGACTGGATCGGGGTGAATCGCTGGATGTCGTATATCTTGATTTTTCCAAAGCATTTGATACGGTGCCACATAAAAGGCTCGTACATAAAATGAGAATGCTTGGGCTGGGGGAGAATGTGTGTATGTGGGTAAGTAACTGGCTCAGTGATAGGAAACAGAGGGTGGTTATTAATGGTACATACTCTGAGTGGGTGACTGTTGCTAGTGGGGTACCACAGGGGTCAGTTTTGGGTCCTATTCTTTTTAATATATTTATTAATGACCTTGTAGAGGGATTGCATAGTAAAGTATCAATCTTTGCAGACGATACTAAGCTCTGTAACGTGGTTAACACAATAGAGGACAGCGCACGATTACAAATGGATCTGCATAGGTTGGAGGCTTGGGCTGGGATGTGGCAGATGAGGTTCAACACAGATAAATGTAAGGTTATGCACATGGGGAAGAAAAATCCAGGCTGGGAATATGTATTAAATGGGAAAACACTGGGGACGACTGACATGGAAAAGGACTTAGGAGTTTTAGTTAACAGTAAATTTACCTGTAGCGACCAGTGTCAGGCAGCTGCTGCTAAGGCAAATAAAATCATGGGGTGCATCAAAAGGGGCATAGATGCCCACGACAAGGAAATAATTCTACCCCTGTACAAGTCACTAGTCAGACCACACATGGAATACTGTGTACAGTACTGGGCACCAGTGTACAAGAAAGATATAGTGGAGCTGGAGAGGGTTCAAAGACGGGCAACCAGAGTAATAAGGGGAATGGGAGGACTACAGTACCCAGAAAGATTATCAGAATTGGGGTTATTTAGTTTGGAAAAAAGACGGCTTAGGGGGGACTTAATAACTATGTATAAATATATAAGGGGACAGTACAGAGATCACTCCCAGGACCTATTTATACCCAGGACTGTATCTATAACAAGGGGACATCCTCTACGGCTGGAGGAAAGAAGGTTTCTACATCAGCACAGACGGGGGTTCTTTACAGTAAGAGCGGTGAGATTATGGAACTCTCTGCCAGAGGAAGTGGTGATGGTAAACTCAATAAAAGAGTTCAAAAGGAGCCTGGACGTGTTTCTTGAAAGCAATAATATTACAAGTTATGGATATTAGATTAATAGGGACAGAACGTTGATCCAGGGATTTATTCTGATTGCCATATTTGGAGTCGGGAAGGAATTTTCCCCCTGGTATGGGGCAATTGGCATCTGCTTCATAAGGGTTTTTTGCCTTCCTCTGGATCAACACAGTAGGGACACAATATGTATATAGGTTGAACTTGATGGACTTTGGTCTTTTTTCAACCTTATGAACTATGTTACTATGTTACTATGACAAAGCCCATACATGTATGGGCTCACAATTCATTGTTTTTAATGGGTTTAGGGACAACCCATTGTCCTTAAGGGGTAATTGATCTGCATGATTCTGGATGTATAGTGTTTGTGTGCGTGAGCGTGAGCATGGAAGTGTATGTGTGAGCATGGATGTGTAAGTGTTTGTATGTGAGCACGGATGTATTTGACAAACATGCACCAAAATGAAAATTGGGGACCGAAACCGAAATTTCAGGATTCACTTGGCCGAAACCGAAACTGAAACCGAAAATGACCCCAACCTTTAAAAAAATAAAAAATAAAATAGCCACACTTTTATTAAAAGTAAGTAACACACCAAAATTATAGTGAATTTAATTTTTCTCTATGCACTCACAAACTGTCACGATCACAAATCATAAGTTATGATACTGTGCCATTGGGATTTTGTAATTTGTTTTTAGAACCGAGGAACAAAAGGATTGGTTTTGATCAACTTCTATGATCTTAACAATTAGATAAAACATTTCATTCACTATAATTTTTTCATAAAATATTACACTGTGATTATGTGTTTATGTTTTATTTTCATGTAAATGGGCCCGATTTATTAAGACTTGTTTCTGATAAAAGTATCGGAGTAATACTTAAGAGGGAGCTGCATCTACCTGTTAAGGAAAGGGTATTAACACTTTGTGAATCACTTAGGGTGTGGTACCACTAATGCTAAATCATGAAGAGTCTGTTCCTCCAGGGCAGCAATACAAGTCTAAATGTATGAATTATAAATATGGTAGCACACCAGTATCAGACTATATGCCAAAGTGTTGAGTTACTGTATACTTTTGGCACATCCCCTTCTGTAAACAATAGTGTGTGTACATACAGTATGTTTTTTTACAGGTATTGTGATATATCAAAACATTAGGATACTCTGCTAATAACCTTTATCTATCTTGGGTATGCTTGTGTGCCACTGTTATTATGTACACATAGAATGTATGAAATTGCCCTAAAAATGATGTACTGAATAGACTTTATTTTTGCTCACTGGATTATTAGATTATCAATTAGTACAATCACACACTTAATGAGGAAAGTCCCTAGGTCCCTAGAACTCTTGTGTATGCCAGCGCTGGTTGTGGCTGGTGGGCAGTGTAGTGCTTAAGCTCAAAAGTGGAGGGGGCAGGCAAATGTATGGGGGAGATTCTCAAGTGGGGGTTACATGATTTAAAGGGGACACTCAGCTACCATATACAATAAAGTACCCATTTCGTTCTATAACTACAGTAGAGATAATATGCAACTAGTGGTTTATTTGGAGAAAGAAGAAGAAGCGTCTGCTATGCTATCTATAACAATTTTTATTTACGGTAGTTACTTGGTGTTTAACTCCTGAAAAAAGGTCCTGTATAATATCAATATATTTTGCAGGTGGATAATAAACCATTGTATATCAAAGTAATTGATACTTCGTTTAACAAGTTTCTGAATGACTAACTCTGAATTACAATTCCAGTTAGTGTAGTCACTAGTCTCTCATTTGAACTCTATGATTGTCAAGTCAATCCTCAAATCATAAAAAGAGCCTCATCAGAATATATATTTCCTGAACATACACTCTTAATCACACAGGAAATGTTTTGTAGTATTGTCAACACAACCACACATGGATTATGTAGGTTTGGGCTGTATAGTTTTTTAAAATTTTTAAGATTAATTCTGCGTCTGTCAAACAAAGAAAATAAGGAAATTAATAACCTGTATAGCTTGCTTATAATATTATTTACTGTTGTGCAAGTGAGAGTTGGATTTCAATCCAAAAAAACAAATGAAAACTCATTATTGGATTTAACAGAGAGCAAAAGGTGCGGATGACCTTTTGGATGGGGAATCAGCAGGAGTGAGCCGTGGGCTACAGGTGCCTGGGTGCAGTATTTATTTGTACCACACACGCTTACACAAAGACTAACACATACTAACATGCAAACTCACTCTAACACCCACAGACACTAAGACCATACATTAACACACAAACTCACTCTAACATCACATGCCTAAACGACATGCTAACACACACACTCATCTCACTAAGACCTTATGTTGACACTCTCTAATACCATATTGTAACATGCACACACGCTCTAACACAATACGCTAACACACACTCACTCTAATAACATATGCTAACTCATCCCTGGACTCTGGGCAATGTCAATCAATGAAAATAATATTTTTATTTTAAACCAAATATCCCCAAATGATTGCAATGAATGAACAAACAATAAAGCACAGCTATAGTTAGTTTTAATAGTTGCATTTAGTTATAGTAAAAACCAGGGAGATGACACTTCTGCTTTAAACCATGTCCATATAGATTCTTTCACTATGTTGGGTAATCATGTCAGGGGCATGCTCCTCGTTGGCTGGAATCCTCTTTCTGTTCAGAAAGATGTAAAGATCTCAATACTTTTCTGTGTTATCCTTGTTCCGGTTGACAGCTAAAGTTGTCCCTCCCTCTCTGTTTTGTTGTTTGCTCTTTTATTTCTTTTGTCATGGAGTTTGTGGCCATTTGGCAGGGTCTTTGGGCTGGCTGTCCTAGTGCAGTGACTAGCTGCCCTGCATTATGTATTTTATGAGGGTCTCTTTAGATTGCACAGACCTTTGCGGTGCTGCTGGACTGGTTTAAGGGGAGATCTTTTGACCCCATTGGCCAATTTAGAGCTGGAATTCACCAGGGAAACTAATCTGCCGCTCTGTACATGGGTCCTGCTCTAACCTGACTCTTTGTGCCATAATATTGTTGGCAAATAATATTTTCATTCTTTATCCCACAGTTCCCCCTGTCCAATTAAGATTATTGAGGTTAACGCATTAGGTCACTTCATCCGGATCTTCAACTCTTCTCCTCATCAATGCATGGACATGAGTGGTTTCATTTTATGGCAGCTTGAGGGAAACTACCCTGTCTCCATATACCGGTTTCCATTCAATGTATTTCTCCCTGCTCAACAGCACATTACGGTAAGCGGTTGAACTGGTGCGAATTATATAAATGTATTTTCATATATCACCTGTGCCTGGAGGTATGAGAGGTTTGTAAATTTTACTAAGGGGAAATAATTATCATGTTTGCACGGTCTTGGCCATGTCTAGAGAAACTCATAGTTTTTTGTTTTATGATCACACAAGAAGATGGCGCTTATGGGATGTTACTACCCCCATCGCTGTCGGAGTACACTGTTATAGTTTGGTATTTTTTAATGCTATAGGAGTAAAATGTTTCTATATGTGCCTACTTTCAATATTGTGATTAAAAAAGTAAACAAAAGTAAAGTTATGGCTTTCCAATTATGTTTAGGTTTGGGCTTCTGCAGCAAAGGTTTCCCACAACCCCCCAAGTGACTTGGTTTGGAAAGGACGGGTATATTTCAGAAGCAACCCACAATGTGTTACAGTTCTATCACGCCCAAATGGCCAGGTATGAGTTACATTACACAGAATGGAACACAATAGAAAAACATTGAGAGAGAGAAAATAAAAACATTTAAATACTCAAAGGGATTTAACAAAGTACAGGAGGGTGGTTTATTTCAAACGTGGAGAAAATGCAATGTAAATACAGTTTTACTTTACAGAGAGGGTGGTAGATAAATGGAACGGCTTCCCAGCCAAAGTGACAGAGGCTACGGTAATTAAAACATACATGGAATAGCCATAAAGGCAACTTGCAGGCAGTGTCTTTGTCTGGGGGATTTGTGTTTCGCCAGTCTTTCATTTTCGATGGGACACAGGGATTGACTATGACATTAATGGTTTTATGATACTAGTCAGATCTGTACATTCAACCTGATATTCATGAAATTAAGACACTCTAAATGACAAGCTCTAAACTGAAGTTCAATGTTTTATCTAAAACTGTAGGGATTTAAAACCCATATTAAAGGTTTACAATGGCGGGGAATCGGTAGGTTAACAAAATGCATTTGTCAATTAGGACTCAACTAAAATAGGATCTAGGAGGACAAGGAGCTAATTGAGAAATTATAACAAGACTGAGAGAGACAGATGAAAATAGTTAGTATCAGGCAGTGAGAAAGGCATAAATAACAAGTATTGTAAATTTACTCGAAAAGAACATAATATACAATAATACCACATCTTTGATACTGTTGTGATATCCTGCAGCTATATCAACAATTATTAACCCCTTCGTGACAAAGGCTGATTTTACTTTTTGTACCCTTCGTGACAATGGCCTTTTTAACATTTCTGCGCTGCTTGTGTTTAGCTGTAATTTTCTTCTTTCCCGTTTACTGAACCCACACACATTAGATATTGTTTTTTTCAGGACAAGAAGGGCTTTCTTTAGATGACATTGTTTTGATTGTATCATATTATTTACTATTAAAAAAGTATAAAATATGGTGAAACATTTAGAAAAAAATTACTGTTTCTAACTTTTAGTTGAAAAATCTTTTACTCATCTATAAAAGGTAATGAAAAAACCTGCTAAATGGATTCTACTATTTGTCCTGAGTTTAGAAATACCCAATGTTTTTTTGCTTTTTTCTACCCATTATGGGGCAATAAGTACAGGTAGCGTTTTGCTATTTCAAAGCCATTTTTTCCAAATCTGGTAATTCTTCCCCCCATGTGCCATTTCGGGTATCTTTGAACCCGGCCAATGCAATTTACCCCATCAAATCATATATTTTTGAAAACTAGACAGCCCAGGGTATTCCAAATGCTAGTATTTTAACTCTTTCCATGCACCATATCTACCACCAGTTTTTGTCAAACTTTGTGGTAGTCATTTTTTTGCATTTGTTTTGTCACACACATTTTACTTCAGGTATGAATTAAAAGGTTCTCGTTTATGTCACTATCACAATATGTGTTCAGCAGCATCTCCTGAGTACAGCGATACCTCACATGAATGATTTTGCCTGGCTGTTTGGGGGCAAAAGGGCCACATTTGGGGCATGCGCATTTTTCAATGTTGAACTTTGGCATTTGGGGATCCACTGCCCATCCCCTATTTGGTACATCTTTGAGCCGGGCCATTTCAGTGTGCCCAACAAAACCATATATTTTTCAAAACTAGACACCACAGGGTATTTTAAATGCTGGTATTTTAACTCTTTGCATGCACACATTTTACCACCAGCATGTTTTCAAAGTTTGCAGTAGTATTTTTGTGTGTGTATTTTTCCCACACACACCTACTTTATGTATGAATTTACAGCTCCTGGTATATGCCGCTGTCACACGACACCCCATAATGTGTTCAGCAACATCTCCTGAGTACAGTGGTACCCCACATGCATGGGTTTGTCATTTTTGTGGGAACTAAAAGGCCACATTTGGTACGTGTGCATTTTTCTAATTGGAAATTAGGTGTGTGGCCATCCTTCCCCCGGTGTTAATTGGGACGTTGTTGAACCTGGCCAATTCAATTTACCCATCAAATCATACCTTTTTTAAAAGTAGACACCCCACGGGCATTTAATATGCCAGTATTTTAACTCTTTCCATGCGAGAATTGTTTTAAGCTAATATGCTAATTTTAGGACTTGCTCACAAAAATATATTTTTTATATATATATATTTTTTTTTTGCCTTTTTTTTATTTTTTTAACATTTTTTTTCAACTTGAAGGTTCCCCTGATAGTGACATCAGTGGGAAATTATTTTTACATTTTACTGGTTTTTTACTATTTTTTTTCTAATTATTATTAATTTTATTTTTTTAATTTATTTTTTCTAATCACACTGTGATTAGAAAGCTGAGCTCCATTGACTTGCTGTCACGAACCGAGGACACAGGTTGATAAGGAGCCCAGGTGCAGGGGATACGAGGGGCTCTGTCTGTACCCCACGATGCATTATGGTCTGGGGTTGTTACAGACAGGCGCAGGAATAAACCACAGACAACAGATCTGGATTAAGAGTTGTATTGAATGTGATGGTACATCAAGATAAACAAAGAAAGTCACTCGACTTGGCAGGAAGCCCACTTGCGGGGCACACGGCAGATAAGCCCTCTTGCGGGGCACACGGCAGGAAGCCCACTTGCGGGGCACACGGCAGATAAGCCCACTTGCGGGGCACACGGCAGATAAGCCCACTTGCGGGGCACACGGCAGATAAGCCCACTTGCGGGGCACACGGCAGATAAGCCCACTTGCGGGGCACACGGCAGATAAGCCCACTTGCGGGGCACACGGCTTGAAGCCCTCTTCCAGGGCACACGGCAGGTTGCCCACTTGCAGGGCACAGGGCAGGTTGCCCACTTGCAGGGCACTCAACCAGGGTAGTCCGCTAGTGGGCAGTCATCCTGGGAGTCGCGATGCAGGGCACTCCTATTGGGAGTCCACTTAGTGGGGCGCTGGCCGCAACTCAGGAACACGGCAGGTACTGGAACAAGGCAGGTACTGGAACAAGGCAGGTACTGGAACAAGGCAGGTACTGGAACAAGGCAGGTACCGGAACAAGGCAGGTTCTGGAACAAGGCAGGTACTGGAACAAATCAGGAACCAAACAGGTAGTCCTCAAACATTAGGTACAGGAACAAGGCAGGTACAGGAACAAGGCAGGTACAGGAACAAGGCAGGTACAGGAACAAGGCAGGTACAGGAACAAGGCAGGTACAGG
Source organism: Spea hammondii (assembly GCA_029215755.1). Lineage (NCBI taxonomy): Eukaryota > Metazoa > Chordata > Amphibia > Anura > Pelobatidae > Spea > Spea hammondii. Next base: position 14,634,113 of record JARDYJ010000009.1, read on the forward strand.
AACAAGGCAGGTACAGGAACAAGGCAGGTACAGGAACAAATCAGGAACCAAACAGGTAGTCCTCCAACTTCAATGTCAAGGCCCAGACTGCAGGGCTGGGCAGGTTTATCAAGGCTGACTTGATCAGGTAAGCCACTGCAGCTGGGCCTGATAATTGGTCTGAGAGGTCCTGAATGGTCAGGGCGGCCACTAGTGGTCGGCAAATGAAAATGGAAAAACAAAGTTTGAACAAGTCCAGCTAGCGCATAGTGAAACGTGACACTTGCATGGTGAATGCAGTACCTGTATTCAACCTGCAAGTGGAGCCAAAGTTCTCTAGATGGTCTGGACCATCTAGCGAACTTTTAAAATTTGTTGGTTCCTGTTACAGGGCAGCGGCCATCTTGCTTGATGGCGAAGATCATCGGCAGCTGCGGCTGTGACCGCTCTCCGGAGCGGTCACAGCCCATCGAAAGGTAAGTGTTTGGTGTCGCTGGATGCCTCCTGATCGAGGCATTCCAGCGACACCATTTAAGTTTAGGAGGCGATCATCGATCGCCTCCTAAACGCTTTTAAAACGGGCGTCCGCCGCCATACAAAGTATGGCGGATGTTGACGCCCCGTGGAGGGGCCAGAGATGGCCCCTTCGTTCCGATCGCGGCATTGCTGAAGGTCGAGGCATTCAGCAACGTTTTTTGGGTGCAGAAAGCGAAAACAGATCGCTTTCTGCACCCGTTTAAAGACGTGCCGGTCCTGGCACGTCAATTGTCGTAAAGCACATGCTTTTCCGTGTCGTGCCAGGACCGGCAATTGTCGTTAAGGGGTTAAATAACTAATGTTAATACTGATTTGTTTCTGCCATCTGCTGGACAATATGGACAATTGCAGTGTTTAATTACGCAGCATGAAAGTTCAGTGCAATCTAACGTGAATATAAAATATAACCCTTATAGCTCGAAATACATATCTGCTACTCCTCCGGTAACTGCCTGATCATTCTCCTTAACTCTCCCTCATAAACGTGTTTTTTCCTATTTAAATTACAAACATCATTTCTAGTACTAAAGCCTTTTTCCATGAATAATTCTTTAATTATGTACAATTTTGTTTCGTTCACAATTTTGCTGGGAACAATTAATTGTCAGGTGATATTGTTGCCATAAAAAGTGAAAAAAATAAAGAATCAAATGTTGCTATGCTTTATTTTCTTAATGTACTAAGGGGTGCAATTTATTGTTATGCCTAAGTGGAACAGTACCTTTAATCCACGTTTGTGCTTCTCAAAACAGGCCTTATCTTTATCTGGGGACTCCCAATGATACCTCCTATTATTGTGTCTATCTACTATGATCACCCCGTACATCTATTTTCTGCATTTTCTTCTTCGTTATATGATTTTGCATCATACAGCCTCTCATATAAATCTATTATGCTAACCATAATAAATTGATTTCTATACATATTTACAGTATTCCATTTATTGTTTATATTGTTACAACCATTGTGCCTTATGTCAGCTGACAGAATTTTGCATGTGCAGTGTACCTTGCTATGTGTTGTCTAAATAACATTGGTTTTGATATGTTAATTCTATTTGCAGCCTGTAGCTTCATACACAGCTGTTGAAATATTTTCTCCATCCACTGCAAACAACCGGTATACACCTACATGCCAGAGCCCTATACCCCTCTATGACACTAAGGTCTCAGAGACAGCACCCCCCAGGTAATAATCTCATAGTTAACAGTTGTTCCAAAATAATGTCTTTTTTTTAATTGGCCTGTAACACAAAACGCACATTGGCATTAGTCGATTGGATATACCAAGTGATTTCTCAATGGCTCAGCTGTTTAGGGGTTCATTTTAATAATACAGTTTAACTTTGAACTCATTGTGTTAAAAACATTTCAGGTGCATTTCATCCTATATTCTGCCATGTTAAATCCATTTTTGAATCATGCAAAACTCTAATTTATTCAGTTTGACTTAAAACAGGACCCAATGCATGTCAACCATTCTAGATCTCAGCTGTAAGACACTACCAACTGTGCCTTACCATCCAGGAGTCAAACAGAGATCCCCACCGACCCCAAGAACACCTCCAGGTGCTGTAATAATTATTCCAAATTATTAATCTTTCCTTAATAACTAACCAAAAAGCTGCCTAATTTTTGCTTTTGTACTAATACAAGCAAGCACAAGAAATCATGAGTGCTCGATTCGGTAAAATTGGAAAGATACAGAAAAGCGTAATTATCATGGCCCCTGTTTAAGGATGACATGCAAACTCATGAAGTATTTCATATTTTTATAGGTCCGAGGTTCTTACTATATATTCTTCCTGCAACAGGGAGATGATATCTCTTCTGAAGCCATTTCCCACCAGTCATTACCAGACAAAATTAAACTATTTGGAGGTTTGAGATCTTGTATATTTTTTCCAGAATTAAAGCTGAAAAAGCTATCAGTGTTGTGCTTGCCAAAACTCCAAAAACTGCAGATAGGCTTAGCTCTCATGGATATACGAAAATATTATAAAGCCATCCACTTCCTCAGGGAGTTCTAGATGTAATGGATGTCCTTGAACCCCCCCAAACATTGTCTGTGGCTATGTCTTTAGGCAATAGGGCTAGTGACTTCTTTCTTGGAAGCTACAATGAGTATGTGACGGGCAAGAGAAGTTCAGTGTTCCTTCTTTTCCCCCCTTCCAGGAGAATTAAAATTAGCAAGATTTCTCGCTATATGGGCTCCTTGCCTGTCAAACATAACCTTGCCAGGAAACTCTCTAATTTTGAATGGCTCTACTCTCAATCTACAATTCTAACCAAGTATTTTTATCCTATACAGGTAGGCGACTAGACTATTCTTTGGAGAAATTCCCACTTAGCAATAATATATATTTTTTTATTATTTTAATATTCAGGTTGGACACATCTACGTTCCCGATCAACATTTGTTACCTGCTACCCAGTAAGTACTAGCAATTAATAGTAAATGCCACTGAAAGAGTAAAATACCTGCCTGAAAGAGGACTAGACCATATTTGCATTCTACACAACTGACTTCTCTTACTCCCTAGAGAACATATTTTTTGAGCGAGAGCATTACAAAAATATCAAGTATACTGTGCTCACACTGACATCGCTAGGTGCATACATTTTTTGACATAAGTCTAGATATTTGTTTGATCTTGTTTTGCCTTTAATGCGTTTAATGTCTTTATGTTCAGTATGTGAATAGAATGACCAAATGTTTTTTTTGTTTCAGTCTAGGCTGAATACAAACAGTCCATTCGTGAGACTTGTGGCACAGACATCCGTTCGTTCAAAGCACGGCTTTAAATTTCTCAGTCATGTTCCTTTCACGTGTGATCTCTTTTGACGGTAGCTGCTGAGTGACATCTGCCGTCCTATCCTGTCCACAAAAACAGACTAGACACTCGATTGCATGGGTGGACTCTAGCCTAAGATGGCCTTGTTCATCCTCATCTTAATACTTCTTCCAGGACCATTTTATAGGAGTTGGCTCTTCGTAATGCATAATGAACTCAGATTAAAAAATTCAATTCACCTGCAAAATCACATTTTTAATCTCTAATCCCATCTTTACGTAGGACAAATGTCACTGCTCATGGTCAAATACTGTATACTATTTGTTTTGTCTTTGTGATGATCTGATGCCATACTTCCTTGTCTAAATTGAGAATTACCGTATATTCCGGCGTATAAGACAACTTTTTAACCCCAGAAAATCTTCTTAAAAGTCGGGGGTCGTCTTATACGCCGGGTACTAACCGAGTACCGAATACTTACCCAGCCGGAGAGTCCCACGAAGCCACGAATCTCTAGGGGAGGGGCGAGTGGAGAAGCCGCCTCCCCTGGGACTGTCTTCAGGGCCACGCCGAGGTAGGTGCAAGATCATGACCTTCCTCTAACTAGCCCGACATTAGGGAGCTCGAGGTCCGTCAGTTCAGACTTCCGACGGCTTCCCTGCTCCCTAATCACTACGCGCCGGCTATTCATGCCGAGCGCGGTGATGACGTCATGTCCCGGTGCTCGGCATCAATTGCCGGCGCGTAGTGATGAGGGAGCAGTAAATAGAGGTCTGGCATGACAGACCTCGCGCTCCCACGACTGGATGGAAGAAAGAAGATAGAACATGAGAAAGGGGTGTGAGTGCAGTGTATGTATGTTGGTGTGAGATGGTCAGTGTGTTTGTAAGCTGGTGTGTGTATATATATATATATATATATATATATATATATATATATATATATATATATATAAAAATATATATATATATGGTATATACGTGTGTGTGTGTGTATATATATATATATATATATACATACATGTGTGTATGTGTGATATATATATATATATATATATATACACACATGTGTGTGTGTGTGTATATATATATATACACACGTGTGTGTGTGTGTGTATATATATATATATATATATATATATATATATATATATATATATATATATATATATGTATATACGTGTGTGTGTAAAGGCAGGGGTGTGTGGTGAGGGCAGTGTATAAATGTGTATGTATTGACAGGCGTATATTAGTATGTGTAGATATATATATATGTGTGTGTGTGTAAGGGCAGTGTATGTATGTATAAGTCTGTATTACAACCAGCCAATCACCGGTAAGGTACATCGCTTGCCGTGATTGGCTGGTTGTTCTACGCTGGGTAGAGGTGTAGTCTTATACGGCGAGTATAGTCCAAACTCTATATTTGAACTGGAAAAGTTGGGGGTCGTCTTATATGCCGGAATATACGGTATATGTTTCCTGGCAGTGGTAATTCTTTCTAGTTCTCTCCCTCTTTTTGGTAGAAAAAGGACTTCTGCATATGGTCCGGCATATCCTCTGGAAAGTAAAAGTGACAGACACACAGACTTTCTCTCTCTTATTGCCTAGTCTCTTCTTTTACACAAAAAGTTCTGATTCATCTAGTTTTCCTAGTGTTACACTGTACAAAAATGTATTGTAATTTTAATTAGATATCTTAAAGTATACAACAAATTCATTATTGTGTTCTTTTTTTATTTTATATGTCAATAAATTACAAAAGTATGCAGTTTTTTTTTTTTATTTACACAAATCTGATTTTCGGAACAGAAAAATATGATTGTCTTACAGACAAATTTGAGGTTTCATTTTTGTCCTCAAGAAAAACACATTGTATACACATTTGTCACGCCACACACTGTAGCCCAACACCTGGTTATCTGACCAAGATATATTTCTTAAAGAAGAATGACCTTCTGAAAATATGCAATTTAAATATTGACTACTCTAGGCCTGACATATGGCAACGTTCAAGCTCCCCCCTACCACTTACCCCATGTCCCTCAATTACCAAACTGTCGTTCAAATAAAATTGTCTGTCAACCTCACATGCCCATAACAATTAGCACATATTTAAGGTGCTGTCCAACTAGACAATTGAGCTTTGTAACAAGTTAAGAAAAGAAGTCTTGGGAGGTAGGTACATTTATTATTTCCTCTCAAAATTTACACAATTTTGAGAAGTTTTAGTTTTTATAGTGATAACCTCAGTAGCTGTTTTTGTGTCACATGGCAAAATTATAAATGTGACATTTTTTCATCATTAAAGAACTTTTTTGGGAAGTGTATGGGAATTCAACAATACTAGAAACTCAAGTTTGTGTGCTTAAGTAAAAACATTTAAAAATGTGCTCATGACATAGTGACACAAGTTTGTATTAGTGTAAGCTGTAAAATCGTAAGCTGTGGAAGTAAACTTTGACATATGATTATTCAATATATGGCAGACTTAAAAAAAAGTGAATGTAAACGTCACCAACCCATAGGCGACGTAAACAATTAAGATGAAGCAACAAATCCCTAGATAGTATGTTCTTCTACAATGGATTAATATGAAAATATAGCCTTTAACTCTTCTTTTAGAAAAGCGCAACTAACCCAAGAAGCGTTTAATTAGCAATCTTATTCCTTTGGTCACAACTGGGACTTATCCTTACCTATATTCATTTTATACCAAATGTAAAATAAGTATGACTGCAATACGTAGGATGAGTGTTTGGACAAGGAAAACCATCAAAGTCTGACGTCTCTGAACCGCCTAATGAGTAATCATTTGTTATGGATGTTAGTTTGTTTCATTGAAGATTGTAAGCATTATGTACATATATAATTGCTGTAAAAGTGTTTCTTGGTTTATGATCTATTCCTGAGCAAAACGTAATTTTATTGCAGTTCTGCGTCAGAAAGCAACCCACCACTTCAAGATTGACATGTGACCCAGTCACTGGTTCTAGTCGCCTCACTGCAGGGACCAGGAAGCATTGATGCATCTTGCATGATTTTTTATATCTTCTTATTTCTTGGCAGGATAACAGGACGATTTGGTAACCTCTGTAATGTTTCCTTTGTTGTAATAGAGCGAGGTGGAGAAGGTTTCTCTGGTATTTTTGTGGAAGAGCGGATAACAGGCTGGTGAGAGGGAGGTCGGTTAGGAGAGTTACTGTCATGTGAAGATCTGCAAAATACAGATATAGTAAAAAAAAAAACTACAGTACCATTTAGAAGAACAACTTGTCAACATTTTCCAAGTGTGATGTAATGGCATCTTTAGCATTAGAATTTAAAGGTTTGCAAAGTAAATAGAAAAATATTTTGGTTTTTAAATCACAGGCAGATAATGGTAAGCTTTACATACGCATATATGATTTTCTTATAACAATATTAAGTGGTTACAGAAGAATTCACCCTAACTAGATACTGAGAGAACTACCAGATTTGGTAAACTTTTCACAGTTGCATATGACCAATCCTTCTCTTGCATTAGTTTCTCACACTTTTTGGATATAGTTCTGACAGCCATAATATTTTTCTACAGAGCAAATCTCTTGTCTGGTTTATTCAATTCCTCTTAATAAAATGCAGTGCATGGCCTTGAATACTGATTTATGTAAAAATAACTTTTTTTCACTCTCACGGGATGCTTTGTTGAAAGCTTTTGCAGTGTGGCCACAATTACTCAATACACATACATACACGTTTGGAAATTATTTTTACACGTTACCAAATTTTTTTTAGTTTAAAAAAAATATATTTTTTATACATTTTTTATTTTACTAATCACATTGTGATTAGTGAGCTGGGTGTCACGAACCAGGTCCATACAGACGACTGTAAAGACCCAGAGCGCCCAAAGATTGTGTGCAGGAGTTACGGTGCAGTAGCAGAGTTGGACAGGGCCTGGTGCAGGGTGACAGCACTCTCCCGGTGGGCATCTAGGGTTGTGCAGCCACATACCAGCGCCCTGACATAGCAGTGGATGATGACAGAACAGAACTTGGAGATATCCTGCAGGCACCCTGGAGCAGGCATGAGACATAGCACTGGAATCATGTACAGGATGCTGCAGGCTGGAAGTAGGGAAGCTAAGCAGAGTATATAGCAGAAACATAACAAGCAAGGGAAGCGGCGTCACTACAGGAGGGCCCCCCCTGTTGCACCCCTGCCGAATTTGAAATAAAGTCCTTATTTTTTTTATTATTATTTTTTTTTTTATGCGGAGGAGAGAGAGGGTGCAGCCTAGCTAACAGCAATCACAGTCCCATCATGCCTAGGTTCCAGCATTTACTGGTTGGATGTGTAAGTGCTGGAACCTAGACATGATGGGACTTTGATTGCTGTTAGCAATCACACTCCTATCATGCCAAGTTAGCCAGTACATGCTGAAACCTAGCTAGCTGTCCCCTTGTGTATTGATGCTGCCAGCAGCATGGGGTTGTTATGGAACCAGAATATATCAGCAAGAAACGCTTATTGCTTTAATGAATATAAACTGGCCTCGACCAATATAAAGGGTCACACCTCACGCAGATACGTGAGAGACGCAGGTAGCAGTGTATTCAATTATCTATGTTTTACTAACCACAAGCGCCATCCGGCTATATCTAGTTGCAAGAAAGTATCTAAGTTTGCTTCTAACGGTTTTCTGCCTATTTCCGCATAGTTTCAGGATTAACCAATTAATAAGCTTTACGTAACCTGACGTCTCTCTTTCCAGACACTATATAATCTATAATATAAACAAAATAAAGCAGAGTGATTTTGGACCTGACCCAGAGTGTGTCGTGTGTCTTATTTCTCTCTCCGTGGATGTACATTTATATTCACATAATTTGGAGCAGTTCAACAACTGAAGAAAGGCTTTATTGGAAAGCATCCAAAACAGGGTCTACACATCACTTACAGCCACCCTGTACCAGCATGTACTGGCTGACCTGGCATGATAGGAGTGTGATTGCTAACAGCAATCACAGCAAGCACAGTCCCATCATGCCTAGGTACCAGCATTTACTGGTTGCCTGGGTATGATAGGAGTGTGATTGCTGTGTGGGCAGTGTGGATGCCAGGGCTGGCTTTGGGGTGTGCAACCTGTGATCTATACCTGTAATTTAGGGAGTTTTAAATATACCTTTTAATGACGCGTTTTTATGTGAATTCCAATTGATCTATACCTGCAAAGCTGGTTTTCCATACATTATTTATGTATACCTGCAAATACAGTGTTTGTATGTCTTATTCAGTTGATTTGATCTATACCTGCAATGCTACGTTTCATATACTATTGTATACCTGCAAATACAGGATTTGTATGTCTGATTCTGTTTATTTGATATATACCTTCAGTGCTGAGATCACAAGTGAATTTCAGTTGATCTATACATGCAAAGCTTGTTTTGTGTGTTAATGTGTTGATCTATACCTGCTATCGGCAACTGGGGCTAATATTAATATATACACAATCAATATAATATAATATAATATTAATCAATACACAAGGGGCAAAAACACTAAAGGGGGTATAAACGACAATGCAGTGTGAAAAATCCATCCTGATGTAGACGTCTGTGACGTAGATTGCGTCCTGCTGTTTTTGTGTTTTTGGTTATCAGTGTAGCAGAGCCTGCCCTCGGGTGTGTGTGTATAGGTGTTGGTGTGGCAGAGCCTGTCCTTGTGTGTGTTTGGGTGTTGGTGTGGGAGAGCCTGGCCTGGTGTGTGTGTTCGGTTGTCAGTGTGGCAGAGCCTGTCCTAGGGTGTGTGTTTGGGTGTCAGTGTGGCAGAGCCTGTCCTGGTGTGTGTTTGGATGTGGGTGTGGCAGAGCCTGTCCTGATGTGTGTGGGTGTCTGTGTGGCAGAGCCTGTCCTGGTGTGTGTGTGTTTGGTTGTGGGTGTGGCAGAGCCTGTCCTGGTGTGTGTGTCTGGGTGTCGGTGTGACAGAGCCTGTGTTGGTGTGTGTGTGTTTGGTCATCTGTTTCCTGGCACTTAAGTTACAGTAGGAATTATTTAATTTATATTTATCCAGAGATAAAATGCCCTCCTGAAGTTGTAGTGACTTCAGGGGACAAAACGTTCAAGGCCCTGAAATCATTTAGTGGAAAAGTTATTTATTGTGTTATAATATTTATTTAAAGGATTAGTCGCAATCAATTGTGGCTTCAGGCTTCCCATGTTGAATGATCAAGTATTATTTTAGCCCAATAACAAAAGTATAATTCCATAGCACATTACTTTTGGAAATTAAGAATGCCCCCCCAGTTTGACTGTGGTATCTTGTGTGCCCCCCCTATATATTGTTTCTAGAGTCGCCACTGAGCAAGGGACAGGGAGACCAAGCAAGAACCATAACCAGACAAGATATACATAATACAGGGCACAACAGGGAACAAGACAAGGAATACTCAAGATCCGGCACGAACAGGACAGGGCACCACTCTACCGGGGTTACAAGACAGGGCACCACTGTACCGGGGTTACAAGACAGAACACCCCTCTACTGGGGTTGCAAGACAGGACACCCCTCTACCGGGGTTACAAGACAGGACACCCCACAGGTTACATCACAGACTGATACACATAAATACAGGAACTAGCCTAGGACTATATGATAACTATTGGAGATTCCGTCACATCTTAGGGCCATAGTATGCTTAGCCCACAACTACGCCAAAGTACTCCAATGACGATGGGTCCTAACACTAAAACCTGCCTACAGAGGAACTAAACATGAACTCCAAACACATATCAGAGAGACATACCTGTAGACTGCTGACTGAGACAAACAGAACACATGGGTGGGGCACACCTTATAAAGGAAACAGAGCTGAAGCAAAGAGCAAGACTGGAATCAAGGAATCAGAGGTACAGGACAGAACATACAGAAATCCAGAAATGGATCACAGCAAGACAGGGAAACAAAAGACATGCAGCTCCGCAGCCTGGGTAGAGCGTGACACTGGGCTCCATTGACCTACTCAGGAGTTCTCAAAAGGGTCTGGATATACCCTCTGGGAACTCATTGATCTGACAATTGGTACCGCCATCTTGTGAGTGATGGCTACGTCATTCACTGATGGAGCTTGTGGTTGCTTTTCAGAGCAATCACAAGCCAATCGGGGTAGGATGGTTGTGTTGCTCAATGCCTCGATATTGAGGCATGTCAGCAACACCGATTAAAACAGGATTATTTTTTCTCAATTTTTACATATAATTTTTTATACGCAGTAGGTGGCACAATTAAACATTGCTAGCTTCTACCGACAAGAGAGAGTCCAGGCTGTCAAAAGAAAGCCTGACCTCCCGTGTAGCGGCAGTGAGATACAACAAATTTAGGGCGTCTTGGCATAGCTCTTAAGGATTTAAGGACGGGTTAAAAATATCACTGAATAAGAAATAGGAATTAAGATTAGGATTGGATAGTAATTTATGATTTAATACCTAGTCTGGAATGTAATATATAAATCAAAAAAGTGCTGCACAAAACAATGGACTTGAATAAAACATACAAAACATATAATAACCAGTGATATGTGAAAGAAAAATACAATCAACTGCTTTTCAACTATGAGCCTGGTCTGAGGCTTCCTCTTTGTGACAATCTTTCATGCATTTTTGTTTTTAGTAATATATGACAATATGATATTGTATTTGTTTTTTTTTTTTCAGGCTGGATTACACTAAACTATAATATTGGTCAATATATGACCCATCAATGTTGGTCTTTTGAATGAAGGAAATACCTTGATTTCTACCAACTGTTTTACAATCAACAGTCAGGTTTGAGGCTTCTCCTGCTTAAGATGCACTTAAAAAAGGGGGTGGGCGTATATTTTTGTGTATATTACTGTTTATGGTAGCACATCACAATATGATATTGTATTTGTTGTAATTTTGAGTTTTATTTTCACTTAAGCATATTACTGGTTATTATATTTATTGTATGTTTTAGGGCAGCACTTTTTTGATTTATGTGTTGGTTCACCACTTGTGTGATTTGGGAGTATTACACTTGCATTTGCGGCATTTGCCACCTGACACAATATTTAAACTTGTTTTACACTGGTTACTTTAAAATTCTATTTTAAGGTTGTAACATGCACACCCAATTTTTGGAATATAATATATACCTGTCATTTGGAGGTCTATAAAAAATCCTTCTGTTCAGCTCTTTATTTTTTTCTTCATGTGATTTTGGGTCTGCTTGGATCTTTAAATAGTTTCCTTCAAACTCTGTCAGTGGAAAGGCTTCATCTCCAACGCATGCACTTGTAGTCATCTTCCTGGTCATCGTTGTTCCACTCTGGTTGGCTTCTTTTCTGAAATGTCTTGCTCGTATATCTGATCTCTTGTTTTGTCTGTGATTGAAACTTTCTGGTGGGCATGGAGTAATTGGAGGAGATGGCACACAATGGACATCCTGCAAAGGCATTTCTTCAGGATTCAAGCAGCCTATATAAACAGCATTCAGTGTGTTAACTTGTGAACCAACCATGTATAATAAGATAAGAGATAATGAAGGAATTGGTCATACATGTAGGCATGAGGCTTGGCAGAAATACTTATTGAATTGCTCTTGAAAACCTTAGGTTAATTTAAAGCAATAACTTTAAAGCATAACTTATTTCAGTCTGTAAATAAAATTAACATAAAATACATAGTTCAATTAATTTTCCTAATAGTCATAACTATACACTACTTGCATTCAATAATCTTCAACTTTTACGGCAAGTAATATGTTTGGATCATACTCTCCAATGTAAGACAATCGGTCTTGTGGCAAGGATTTATCAATTAACCAACTCACCTGTAAGTGACTGGGAAGAGGGACTTGAAATTTCTGGAGTCACCCTTACAAGGCAACCCAAGTCCCATGGTTCACTTAATTCATCATCGCTGCTGGAACAAATGCTATGACTACCTTCTTCATCGCTGTGGTTGATTGTCAAAACCTGCGGTGCACGCTGTTCCTGAATCCGTTGCAAAAGTCTATGAAATAGCAAGATAACACCACCTCAATTTCACAGTCAATACCAGGATGTACTTCTTATATTTGGACTAGGAACTTAACATTGAAAGTCTTTATTAAAAAATACAGAGTTTACTTTTATCTTACATGGGGAATTGCTTTTTGAACAAGTGAAATTGCCTATAATTTAGAGCCTATGGGTTTCCATGACGTTTTAAGAATGTTTTGTGTCCCTGGATGTAGTACATCATATCCATGCCAAAGGTGAAAGCCAGCCTCATTTAATAGATATTTGATTAGAAAAAGGGTTTTGGAGGGCTCGGTCATTTTGGTTTATGTGTCGCTCAAGATAATCTACCAGTGGGGTAAACAGTCTAAAGATCAGGCATGAAGTTGAACGTGTCTGTTCTACACATGCTTACACATTGTGCTTTTCTCTCCAGGCTCTTAGTTCTGCAAACACATCATCACGATCTTTGTCCAAAGCCACATCAGGCTCACATGTATTTTTAGGTTTGTTTCCCAGGGGCTGAAGAGGGAACACAGAAGCCAACAATAAGTAAATAGCATATTTGGGAAAATACAATAAACGAGAATTTACAGCTTTTCAGACCAATATGAGAAATATAGCAAAAAGTAGCACTTGCATGGACAGATTGTAGATTGTAATTTATATTTAGAATGGACCTCTGACATTAATCCTGGGACACATTTTAAATTATATATCATGGTAATCCGAGTTCAGATTGTCTTCATATACCAAAAGAATATTTGCAATATACAACCAGTACAGAAACAAAAACAACTAAAATCGAGGTATGGAAGAGCAAAAAAATAGATCTCATTAATGAACTACAACTAGTCACGCGTTCTATCTTGCCTACTGAAAGCTTACAATAACATAATAGGCATAGTATACGCAGTCTGCACAATGGAATATACTGTTTGTAACCAGTAGTGCGTTATCTGTAAGTCTTTGTCCCAGTGATACAGATATGGCGAGTGAAACAGAAGCATGAATCAGACAATTGAATTCTAACAGATGACTTAGATTTGTAACTTATATACTTAGTGTTGCCTAATGCAGACTGTATGAAACAACTGTTTAATTCACCAAAACATGGTGTATATGTGTTTTAAAAGTAATTAGATTATCTCAGGTAGAAGCATCAAACATAAACAGGTCAGATTAAAGAACAGTTAAAGAACTGTTAAAGAACAGGAGGAAGAGGTAGAGGAGAAAAAAGGTAAAAACATTCACTTTAAATCACTTACTCCTAACTTCGCCTTCCTTGCACGGAGGGCCTTGATAGGGTTTCCACATAGGACTCTGCCAACTCCTAAATGGATATACAAGATTTTATAATATTAGTTATCTAGTTTTAAGAACTAATTGGAATATTCTGACCACAATATCTCACATACACCAAGATGCTTCTGCTACTTTACAGAGCTTTGATCATACCTTAGTTAGTATTGAGTAGAGTTCTGGAGACCTCACCTCCAGAAAGATATTGGGTTATTGTCGAGAGTTCAGAGAAGGGCTACTAAAATGGTAAATGGTTTGCAGGATAAAAAATACTAGGAAAGCTGAGGGGTCTAAATATGTATAGCTTGGAGCACAGAAGAGAGGAGAGATTTGAGATAGATAAATGGAACAGCCACCCATCATAAGTGGTAGAAGCTAATACAGTGAGGGAATTTAAACATGCATGGAAAAGGCATAAAGTTATCCTGAATCTAAGACAAGACCATAGACTGATTATAGTCAGAAACTTTACTCATGGGGCAGACTAGAAGGGCAAGAGAATGTTTGAAAAACGATACAAACTCTTTAACTTACTGTAGGTTGCAATAAACCTAAATATTATTGGATTATATTATGTTGAACAATTGCAGCCTTTGTGGTTTATTCACCAGGAGTTTGCATTATGCATTATGAAGGGTCAAGCTTCTCCTGCAGAGAGAAGGACAATTCCTGTGTTGAGCTGTCCCAGCATCTTTCAGAGTGGATGATGTCCTGAAATCAACCTTACAGATTTGCTTATGCTTTGCGTTTCTTGAAAGAGAATCTCATTGGGGCTGGCCCTTCATAATGCATAATTAAGTCAGGAAGTTGGAATAACAAAACTCCTTTAGTAAAAACCTAAATTAAGTGTCTACTGTAAAATAATTTAAGTGTACTTATATACATGCTTATAACAAATTTTATATGTTAGTTGTGTATCACTAGTTGTTATAAGTCTATAGCAACATTGTATATAACTTGGATCTATATGTATCTGTATTTCAACAACAGGCAAAAAGCCAAATATATGAATTTATGTTGACAAAATGGAAGAGCGTAGCATGTGGCCACACGTGTTATTTAGCAGCTGCTGGCCTTAAAGTGCCATGGCCGCTTTTCTTCCCCAGTCTGGCCCTGGACTTTTCCAACACAATTTTCTAGGACCATTCCTTTAGTTTAGTTTGCACTCCAAGTGGGAGATTCTACTTGAATAAATTAATTTGAAGTTTATTCCTGCTTCTCTCTGTTCCTATGACTACAACATCATGCAAAGTCATGGTTTAAGACTAAACACTTAAATGTCTCATTCGGGAATATTTCATGATTGCCCCAACACCTTGAGCGAGAAATTCGAATAGTTTGGTGTGGAGCCAATTAGATGTAATTTTTATGTATCTGCATATGGAAACAAGAGAAATAAATCAAACTGAACAGACTAGAAAGATATAGGGAGATGCAGGTAGAGCATCAATGAATAGTCCCTGACAGACATTACCATGGGTTAAGTCACTAGCTTCATCTTCCGCTGTGCCATCTTCAGTGTGTTCTGCTAATGGATCCCTCCCAGATCCCTGGAAACTGGTGGCAGGCCTTCCGGCACTTGTTGGTTTTGCTGTTGAGAAAGGTCTTCTCAAGAGAGTTGGCTGGGCTGTGCTTGGCCTTGCATTGGTGTTTTTCTGTGTGGTTCCGAGGCCTTAAAACATGAGAGAAAAAGAGATAAATAAGACACTGAGGAATGACGAAGAGAAGCTATTTTAAAAAAAATGGATGCAATGTTTTATGCTGCTTGACTTTAGTTGACTTGAGCATTATGACATTCCACAATAACAACTTTGTGAGCTTTCCTGCGTTACTTACCCAGTGCAGCATTCACCTGCCTCCCAACGTTGTCTTTAATGTAGTCCTTTACCATCTGCCAGTCATGGCTAGGTGTCCTTGGGGATGTGGGATTGAGCTGGTCAGCAGGAACTTCATCCAGAAGTTTTAGATGAGGGATCATATTTTTAACTGTGCTCCTATAATTATAATCTGCAGACTAAAAAAAAGGCTAGTTGTAAAAATATATATGGTATTTATTGCCATGACTCAACCAAGAGAAAATTTTAAGAATATTTCTGTGTCACTCTGGAGTCTCTGCCACAGACCATTCATGTAATAACCACTTCTGTGTCATCCATGAAACCTCCCCATGTGTGTGCATGGGGATGCAATTCTCTCATGGGTCTTTCTGATTTGAAGATTTCAGATTAGAAACACATTTTTGCACTTTTGCCATTCCATACATAGGCATCAGGGTATCTAACGTTTTTTTGCATTTTTCAGTGGGGTTCTTCTTAGTGAATATGTGTGAAGAAGGTGGATAATATTGTGCTTTGTTTCCGCTGTCTGCCATATGTGATTTAAATACATAAATACAGACTATGTATAAGCATATCCATTATTATATATATAGTATAATTATATACTATATTAAGGGGCCACTTGACTAGGCTTGCTGCTGTTCAATCTTGCGCTCCATTAGTATGCTAATGTCCATTTTTCTTATCACTAAGATGCCTTTTTGGAGTGAGTCTTCAAAATCAACATTGTTAGGTACATATCAATTTGTCTCTAACTCTCTGGCAATCAAAGGATTTATGCAAAGCATTATAAACATGTTCTATATTCATACTCTTGTCCTGTTGATGTTTACATGCTGCAAGTTTGACACTACAGGATTTAGAACTATTACATGGAAAGGAGACATCAAAGTATGCTGGATATGAGATCACCAGAAGGAATGATCTCATCCCAGGTGAAATCAGATCATAGCAGAGAAACAGATGCAGACAGAAGGATGGGTAACCTTGTTAGTGGCTCTGTCTGGGGACAGAGGGAGCTGACCACAAGGAGACTAGACATCATGCTCAGCAAAATTGTATTTAGAACACAAGTGGGCGCTGACAAAACAGCTAATGTGATCAATACCAGGGGGGGACTTCAAACACATTTCTCATAAATAATTGGCTGGGATCAGTAGAATAACTGAAATAAACATTTTGTTTGATCCTACATTACAGTGTTATCTACTCTTTAACGGGTAGCCCCTGTATTAAAACATTTCTTTCTCTACTGTAAATGACCTGTCAGTTTTTACTTACTTGTGATTTGTGACAGTTTTCCTTGGAAGAGCTTAGCAGACAAAAAAAATCTATGCTACCATTTACTACATTATCGAGAGCTAATTTCTGACACAAAACAACATAGAGGTGTCACATAGTTACACATTGCGATATGGTGGTGAACCAATTCTATGGTTTCTCCATAGTGCTTTTAGTCAGCAACATCAAAATTTTAAGCTCTACATGAGCAAAAGGCAGCACAGAAAAGGTTTTATCTGCTGAAGTATGGCAGCACATAATATCATAAAAGGTAACTGTCCATTATATAACATAACTTATTTAAGATGACGTAATAAGTGTAAAAGCTTTGTAGTCCCTAGATGAGTGGCTACAAAGCTTTTTACAGTTTATATGGTAGTATGACAAATTGTGGCCAAGTCACCTCTGACCCCTCTGAGTTTGGCTGGGTGCAAATGGGGTTGCCCTCTAGGGTGAGTGTAGTTAACTTGGTGCACATGGCCAGGTACTGAAGCTCACTAATATGGTCCAGGTTGTTCCCCTCTAAATCCAGGATCTCCAGGTTCTCCAACATGCTAAGCTGACTGAGCTCACTCAGATCATTGTAGGCTAGGTAGAGTTCCTGTAGGATTAAGAACATATAGGGGCCAAGATTAGAAGAAAAAATGACATTGTAATGTGCCAGGTTACTGTTTCCCGGACATCAAAGTGTTACCTTTAAGGAACATAAGGAAGAGATGCCATCAAGATCTGTAAGACCACATCGAGCCATCCACAGCACCTCCAGTTTCGATAATGATGTACCAAGGTCTCTGCAAGAAAACACAAACCATTGTATGCCTTGAATTAAAGTATATCACTTCTGCATAGTGCCAGTGGCATGACCAACACTGTCACTTCTATGGCTGGATATTATTATTATCTTTTATTTATATAGCGCTAACAATTTACGCAGCGCTTAATACAATACATATATTCAAGGGGTATGACAAGACGAGAGTTGACAGACTAAGACAAACCGTTACATTAGGTGGCGAGAGTCCTGCTCACAATTTTACAATCTTGAGGGATTATCAATGCATTCCTCAGCGTGAAGAAGCTGGAACAAACCCTTGGGTCTGCTATTATACCATGGATGTATGGAAGGATTTTAGTAGGTTTGTCACCTAAAAAAGTCAACTGTGAAGCACTTAAAACACAACAAAACTATAGATTAGGAGAGCTTCCATCTTCAATTGGACTGTCCCATCACAATCCCAAACAATAACATTTTTTTTCCAAGGATGAAGTAAATAAACTGATTCTATATTTTTCACTATACTTTATAAAACAGGGTAACATTTTTTTAACATGAACAGTGCCACATCTCATCGCTGCCTACCAGAATGCCAGTGTACAGAGTGGGCCACACCACAGCTCTCACAGCATGAATGAGGTAGCCCTGCCCCACTCCCTTAGGCTAAATTGGTGTGAACGTTCAAATCAAGGAAAGGGTGATATGGCTCTATATGGCAGGGAGCACCGCTTGCAGTTACACACTGGGTGTATGTAGTGGTGGGTTAATAACTTTTGAAGTTTAAATATGTGTGTGCTGTTGGTGGTGTCCTCAACAGGGGAGTAAATTATTGTTGTTGTCACTTTGCATAAAATAGAAGTTCTCAGTTATCTGTTTACTTTGAGATATGAAATATGAATGTGTCAGTAATAGGTCACGCTGTTATAATAAAAATAAGAAAAAAACATTTCAATGATAATTCAGGATATAATGATAATATATATAATATATAGAATAATAATATACTGTTGTACAAGAAAACCACAAAAAGACAGGGCTTTGAAATAGATTATTGGGGTCCGTGCTTTTGCAGTGGAGAAGGGATACGCTGAAGCCGCGTCCCGGTTTAATGTATTGTAAGTTGGTAAGGTAACTGCATGGTCCTGGCCTTTGCCCTGCCTGTAACTATACCCCCACCTGTCTCCTTCCATGCACTCTCCCTACCACATACCAAGAAAGATGTCCCGGAAATGTAGAGGGGTAATGAAGGTTCACAGTGCTTGCATTCTCTCCTGATTTGTGGGCTCATCTCCCTAATTACACCTGCTGTTGCCATGCTAGTCTGCTTGATGGCCCGGGGGTTCCAGAAGCCGCAAAAGAGAAGGGCATAGAAGCTCTGCTGTCACACAAAACACTAGGGGACAGGGGATGTGCTTGACTCTACCTCTAGCATTTGCCCTACTAGAAAATCTCCTTACCTGATGGACACTATAAGACTATTGTTCAGTTTCAGCTCTCTTAGGTTTGGCATGTAAGTTCCTGTGGCAGTCAGAGGAAAAATGAACACTGATTATTGCTTGAATTATGAATTTGCAGTATTTAGAAGCTTAAGTATATCTTGCGTTAACAAAACGTATCCTTCAGATGTGCCTTAATGATATACTACATATTGGATAGTCAGTGGTCCTATATACACCATAGTCTACATTATGTAGGAGTGTATTTCTGTGGCGTTAGTTTGGAAAGTCCACTGTATATTATTATGGCACATCTAAATCCTGTTGTAGAGTACCTCCTTCCACGTGTTGAAGGGATGTGAATAAATATTTCCAAGTTAACTCAAAATTGGAAATGATGTCAATATTTTTCCCCTCTATCTTTAAAATCTACAAAAATGCATAATTGGAAAGATTTAGCTTGACAAAAATTTACATGGCCCTGACCCCTCACCTAAAAAGTATCCCTCACCAAAATTCCCAAGCGTGTGATCCCTGGTGTCCACACACATCTGGAGTGTCCTAAGTTTTGTCAGATCCTCCAACCCTGTAAGAGCTTGCTGCATAGGAGAAGAAAGGAAAAAAGACAAGTGAATATTATACAATGACTAAGTGTCATTGTGACCAGGGAAATGCAACACTGGTTTTAAATTGTGGTAGACAAACTGCGTCAACCAAGGGTTAGTGCAAGAGTAGTTCAGCAATATTTGTATAAAGCAAACTTCTGTTTGTTATTGCTTTACATTGTTTTTTTCATCATTTAGAGAACAAATCACAGCTAAAGTTAATTATTGGTTAACTTTGCAGTTATCAATTTTACAGAATCTTACTAGTTTAGCTGGTGACAGGTACTCATCAACAAGACTTTCATCATCTTCTTGAGTTAGCGGATTTGGATTTAGTAGACCTTGCCATCCAAAATCTGTTATTCTGACGCTGCCTGTGCTGGGACGTACATCTAATGTCCTATCCATGTGTGACATTGCTGTAAACAAATAGGACAACTCGTAGCTGTTACATTGTGTATTCTCGTTACTCTCGAAAATAGAGTGTTAGAAACCTAACAAAAACCAAGAGGCTAATACACACCTGATGCGCTAACCCTAAACCTTACTTTAAGTTTATTAAAAACAAACATATATTATAGTTTATATTTCTTTCTCATTATATGATATACTGATAGGTTTCTGACAACTAAACAGTAAAACATGGGTTTAAAAAAAATGAGTAGCTTACCAGGCATGGAAGTCCAAAATGGGTGTCAGAATGAGACTCAACAAATGTGTACAATTTCTGGACAATGTAACACTCTGCAACTGAACAAAGAGACTAGCTTCATGTACATTTATTCATTTATTCCGTTAAAAAAATAAAATTATTAAGGCAGTCGAGACAAGTTCACTCCATCCTGAAGATCCTATTATGTTAATCTTCCCTCGTTCAGGCACTTTCATCAATCCTTCATCTACAGCCATGACTAAAATCCAAGAACTATAAGTTCCTACTATTTTAGATTAGTCGCATGTATTCAGTCTGATACTTTTATATAATATATAATGCTGCTCTTTTCCTTTTTAATCCTATAGCCTATAAAATACACTTACCCTTTTTACATAGAATGTTCACATCTCTGTTAGACTTCTTTTCCTCCTAAGGATATACACAGAGAGATAATTAAAAAGTGAATGGAAATTCATAAAGTTGCTAGCAGTGGCCACAATTCAACAAATAAGAGCATCTGGGACAAACTAAGGTTTCTTAAAAGTAATGCAAATGAGGCTAGCTCAATCATGTGACAGTCCGATGGTGAATCCCCTTGTGGATGTGTCTCTAACTTTTGCTTACTTGTGTCATTATAGAGAGCTAAATCTCCCTCTGTGTATCAAACGTATCTCACTAATGGTGGCAGTTCACACCGATGCGTATGTATGGAACTCACTGTTCCTTGGGGGTGCTACAATGCAGGTACCAAGACTGGTAAAGGAGATCAAAGTCCAGTCCACAAGCAGTAAAGGTAGAGTGCAAAGTCTGTCCAGCTCAGGGCAGCAAATGTGCATCTGTCTATCTACATTTAATAGGTTTGTATGTATTATCATATACTAAATATAGGTAAAAATTGAGGCCATTTGGGAGTGATGTTAATTCTATTTGGCAGTTCCAAGATATTTATCCAGTGTGGGTGGTAGCTACTGTGATACATTTTCATTACATGGTTACAATAGTCCTGGAGATCTTACAGTGTTGATAGTACATCGTGGTTTGAATGATACCTGCTAAAGAATTATCTTTGTAAGGTTTGAGACTATAAAAAGTTAAGAAAATATCTCAAATACGTATATTACACTGTATCATGAGTTATTCAACAAAAATAAAGTAAAAATGGATAAGCCATTTGTGAAAAACTAAGTATACCTTATGATTCAATAGCTTGTAGAACCACCTTTAGCAATAACTTGAATTAATAATTTTCTCTATGACTTTATTAGTCTTTCACATAGTTGTGGAAGAATTTTGGCCCGCTCTTCTTTACAATATTACTTCAGTTCATTGAGGTTTGCATTGCAGTATGGTGACCACATTTTATTTCTGCCATTCAGGGACACACTATAAAGCGCATGAGATTACACACACAGCTGTGTGTATGTGTATATATATATATATATATATATATATATATATATATATTTTAGACCCTGCTGCCGATAGCAGGTATAGATCAACACACAAACCCAGATCAATTGAAATTTACTTGTGATCTCCGCACTGAAGGTATATATCAAATAAACAGAATCAGACATACAAATCCTGTATTTGCAGGTATACAATAATAATATATGAAACGTAGCATTGCAGGTATAGATCAAATAAATACATGGAAACAGCATTGCAGGTATTAATCAACTGAATAAGACATATTAACCCTAAATAATGTAGGGAAACATAGCATAGCAGATATGGATCTACAGAATAACACAAAAACCCAGCATTGCAGGTATAGATCAACTGGAAATCACATGTAAACTCAGCACTGAGGGTATAGAGGGTATATTTCACACAAATCTTTTACACATAAAAGATTCTCACTTTTTTATTTGAATATTCTTACTATCCCTTTTCTCACTAGCTACATATCCTCCCTTTTCTCACTATACACCCCCTCTCCCCTTCTCACTATCTACCCTCTCTGCCCTTCTCACTATATACTTTCCCCCTTCTCACTATCTACCCTCTCCCCCCTTTGTAGTTAACTTACCCTATGGCCTCTGTCTCCCTGCTCTGCCGTGGAGAAGAGTGAGGGGTGCCGTGCGGTTGCTGAAAACATATTCATGAGCAACTGCTTGGCACCTCTCTCTCTTTTCCGCGTCAACCCCCCCCCCCCCGTGCCAACGCCACTGATTCCAGGACAATGCATTGTGGCTGCAGAGGACCTCAGTCCCATTACGGGACCTTATTATTAAGACCTAGTTTGCAGGTCTTAATGTCCCGCCACTGGACTTCAATCAGGTTGAAGTCTGGACTTTTACTGGCCCATTGCAACACCTTGATTCTTTTCTTTTTCAGCCATTCTGTTGTAGATTTGCTGGTGTGCTTGGGATCATATCTTGTTGCATGACCCAATTTTGACCAAGCTTTAGCTGTCAGACAGATGACCTTACATTTGACTCTAGAATACTTTGGTATACAGAGAAGTTAATTGGCGACACAATGACTGCAAGGTTCCCAGGTTGTGTGGCTGCAAAGCAAGCCAAAACAAACCCCTCCACCACCATGCTTGACAGTTGGTATGAGCTGTTTGTGCTGATATGCTGTGTTTGGTTTTTGCCAAATGTGGCACTGTGCATTAAGGCCAAACATCTCGCCTGTACTTTGCAAACATTAGCCATGCTTTCACATTCTTTTTCGAGAAAATAGTTTTTTGCCTGGCAATCCTTCCAAACAAACCAAACGTGTTTAATCTTTTTCTAATTGTACGGTCATGAACTTTACCTTTAAATGACATTTAACATGCTAACTGAGGCCTGTAAAGTCTTAGATGTAACTCTTGTTTTTTTGCAATTGCACAGCCTGACCTTGGGGTGAATTTGCTGGGACGTCCTGGGCAGCTGTCTTGAATGTTTTCCACTTTTGAATAATCTCTTTACTCTAAATTGTTTGTAAATGTCACGGACTGGGTCCAAACAGATGACTGAAAGGACCCAGCGCGCCCGATGATTGTATGCAGGAGTCACAGTGCAGTAGTGGAGTTTGGACAGGGCTTGGTTGCAGGGTGACCACACTCACCCAGGTGTTGAGCACCTAGGGTTGTGCAGCCAAACACCAGCGCCCTGATATGGCAGCGGATGAAGTCCAGAATGAAGTGAAGATATATCCTGCAGGCACCCTGGAGCAGGCATGAAGCATATCATTAGAATCACGTGCAGGATGCTGCAGGCTGGGAGTATGGAAGCTAAGCAAAGGGTAGTAGCAGAAACATAACAAGCAAGGGACAGGGAGACCAGGCACGAAACATAACCAGACAAGAATAAACATTACTAGACAAGATATACATGATACAGGGCACTACAGTGAACCAGACAAGGAATAAACATTACTAGACAAAATATACATGATACAGGGCACAACAAAGGACAGGGAACAAGGCAAGGAACACAGGGGAAGGAGTGAGGACCCGGAATCCTCGGACGCTTCTCCTTTAAGCAAGGATAGGCCATATTAACTAGGACAAAGGGAGAGGAGAGAGGAACCAGAATCCTCAGATAATACAAGGAAGAAGGGAAAGGTACATAAGAGACAAACAAACATGAATACAGAAACTAGCCTAAGACTGTTTGATAACAATTGGAGATTCCGTCACATGATATGGCCATAGTATGCTTAGCCCACCACTACGCCAAAGTACTCCAATGACGGTGGGTCCTAACGCTAATCCCTGCTGACAGAGGTACGAAACAAACTAAACATGTAAACCAAACACATAGCACTGAAACATACCTTTAGACTGCAGACTGAGACAAACAGAACACACGGGAAGGGCACACCTTATAAAGGATACAAAGCAAAAGCAAAGAGCTGAAGCAGAAGCAAGGAATGGGAGATCAGAACAGTGCAAAAGGAAATCCAGGAATGGATTCAAGCAAAACAGGGAAACTGAAACAAGAGTGAGATATGCAGCTCCGCAGCCTGGATAGGATCATGACAGTAAATGGCCTTATAACCCTTCCCAGATTGATGGGCAGCAACGGTTGCCTCTCTAACACACACCTGAATGCTCCAGACCAGCAAACTGCTAAAACTTTGGCTTTTATTGGGGTGGTCACACTTGCTGATGATCAATTAACCCCTTAATGTCCATTGACAGGTCCAGCACGTCACGAAAAAACAGTCACTTAACTACCTATGACGTGCCTGACACGTCATTTCATTAAACAAGCTTAAAAAGTGTACCACTTTATTCGCTTAAACAGTGTTTCTGTAATGCCTCGATGTCGAGGCATTCAGCAACACCGAGATCGGCATCATGGGCCATGTTTGGCCACTCTCCGTGGGCGTCAACATCCGCCATACACTGTATGGCGGCAGACGCCTGTTTCAAAGTTTAGGAGGTGATCAATGATCACCTCCTAAACTTCAATGGTGTTGCTGAAATGTCTTGATCACGAGGCATTCACCGAAACCGAACACTCACCCCAGGACGTTCTGTGACCGCTCCGGAGATCAGTCACAACCGCCACTGCGAGTGATTTTGCCACTCGCAAGATGGCGGCGCGTCCTGTAAAAAAATAAAATAAAATTGGAAACGTTCACCAGAGGGTCTCCAGACTTGCAGGTTGAATACAGGTACAACATTCAACCATGCAAGTCAATGGAGCCCAGCTTTCTAACCACTATGTGATTAGTAACATATTTACAAAATAAATAAAAAAATATGGAAAAAAAAGCTTAAAAAAATGGTAACATTTAAAAATTATTATGCATCAGAGGAACCATCCAGTTCCAGCAAAATGTAAAAAAAAGTCCAAAAAGAATAAAATAAAAAAATAAAGTTTATTATTATGAGCAAGTGCTAAAATTAGCGCTTCTATGACAGAGTTTCGGCGTGACATGACATTCTGGCGCTCTGCCAAAGTAGCCCCAGCGGAAGTGCCAGGCAGCAGGGGAGGTTGTCTGTGCACATTGCGCAGACGTCCACTGGTTGTCAGAGAGGAGGATCCAGGTCCCTTGCAGCACTGTGGGGCATCTGGATTTTAGTCTTATAGTCAGACCTCTATTTGAGGTCGGATTTTAAGACAACCTCGAATATAAGACAAGAGGACTCCTCTTTTGAATACCTATATCAGATAATGCTCTAAGATAAACTCACTTTATTGAGTTACAAGTCATGCACTGAATTTAAAACAGTGATGCTGTCATTTATGCACCATTTCAATTCCTTCTTTGTATTGATTTATTTTTATATGCAGTCCCTATAAGCTGTGCATTGCCAATTTAAGTTATGTCAGCAATGACTTCATCTCTGAATGCAGTGAACAGTAAAATCCAGGAAATTAGTTAGTCGACAAGTCTAACAGTCACTGAAGATTTCAACAATATAACAGACTTCACTTAAACATTGATGGCCTGATTTTCACCTGAAATATCATATCAATGAAGCAATGATTGGAGTGCTTAAATAAAATGGTAGAGCAAAGCCTTTAGGCTTTGGGCCCTGGAGCAATTACACAGGAGGGCCCCTTCTCTGGACTTCTCTTTCTACTTTTATTGTCTGCTTTCTGCCTCTTGCTATCTGTCCCTCTCTGGCAATATCTTTGCACCAGACTTGCTGAAATCGTTTTGTTACATTTGCTTCTATTTTCTTTCCCTTTTTTATTTTATCTTGCTTGCCTGCCTTTCACATTTTTCATTCTCTTTTTTAATTTCTATCCACCCAACATACAGTGGATATAAAAAGTCTACACACCCCTGTTAAAATACCAGGTTCTTGTGATTTTAAAGAATGAGACAAAGAAAAATCATGTCAGAACTTTTTCCAACTTTAATGTGACCTATAACGTGAACAATTCAAAAAACTCACAATAACCTGGTTGCATAAGGGTGCACACCCTCTTATAACTGGGGCTGGGGCTGTGTTCAGAATTTACCAATCACATTCAAACTCAGTTAAATAGAAGTCATTACACACCTGCCATCATTTAAAGTGACTCTGATTAATCACAAATAAAGTTCAGCGATTTACCTGATATTTGCATAGTTGCATCTCAGAGCAAAAGCCATGGTCCACAGAGAGCTTTCAACGCATCAGAGGGATCTCATTGTTGAAAGATATCAGTCAGGAGAAGGGTACAAAGGAATTTCCAAAGCATTACATATACCATGGAACACAGTGAGGACAGTCATCATCAAGTGGAGACAATATGGCACAACAGAGACATTACCAATAACTGGATGTCCCTCCAAAATTGATGAAAAGACGAGAAGTTAATGTGTGTTTTGCTGGATATATCCAGCCTTGTGTGTCCAAAATAAATCAGTCTTCGTTTTGGTTTATACCCTACACTGAGTCTTGGCTAGTGACTGGGAAACCGGGGAAAGTGTGGTGTCCCAGGCTAAGTGAGCACAAGTAAGCGGAGGTAGTTGGTCGGACTAGCCAGATCCGTGACATCTTGGTATCCTGAAGCATTAGGGTTCCCCTTCACTGGAATTAAGGGGCCTAACCCAAACACTGAAAAACAGCTCCATACCATTATCTCTCCTCCACTAAACGTTACAGTTGGCACAATGTAGTCAAGCAGGTAATGTTCTGCTGACATTCGCCAAACCTAGACTAACCCACCAGACTTCTAAGACAGACAGAGAAGCAGGGGTAGGTATCAACATTGCTCACGGTGGATATTTATTGGTGGACAATTTAATGGTGTTCTATGCACTTCACAAACCTTGTCATGGACACTGGTGTCCTTCTACGAAGACTTTGCCTATCCTGCAGAGAAGCGTGAAGCGTCACTCCGCAGAACAGGCAAAGATGGCACAGGGAGAGTGTTTATGGGACAAAGATGGAACAGGGCGGGCTGTTTGGGGTTTTTATTAGACTTATGTATTCACAGAGGCGCATCTAGGGTATGGCACCTATGTGCCATAGGCGCCACTTGAAATGGGACGCCAGTGAGCGGCTTTTAAACGGTGTCTTTTTTTTTTTTTTTGGTGCGGAGGATAGAGAGGGGCGCCTAGCAATCGCTCGGTGCCCCTCATTCTCCTGCACGAGACCTTACCTCCGTCCCGGTGCCGGCGTTTCATGCTGAGCGCTGTAATATGACGTCATATTTCGGCGCTCAGCAGTGAAGCAGCGGGCACCAGCAAGCGGCTTTTAAACGCTGACTTTTTATTGATGCGGAGGAGAGAGTGGGGCGCCTAGGTCGCTGGTGCCCGCTGCTTCACTGCTGAGCGCCGAAATAGGACGTCATATTCCGGCGCTCAGCAGTGAAGCAGCGGGCACCGCAGCAGTGCAGGAAGACAGAAGCCTCGTGCTCCCGTTGCTGGACCTCAAGGTGAGAGAACTACAAAGGGGGAGAGGGTAGATAGTGAGTAGGAGGAGGGAGAGGGGTTAGAAAGTGATAAGGGAGGGAGAGGGGTTAGAAAGTGATAAGGGAAAGAGAGGGGGCAGATATTGAGGAAGAGGGTAGTAGGGAAAGGGAGGGAAAGGGGTTAGAAAGTGACAAGGGAGAGGGGGTAGATAAGTAAAGGGTGTGAATTAATGTGTGGATGCATTGAGTGAATGAGGGAGAGCATGAGTTAATGTGTGGATGAGTTGTCTGAAAGTGTGAATTAGTGAGTGACTGTAAAAGTGTTTGTGTGTATCATAGATGTATAATTGTGGAAGGGCAAAGATGGCACTAGCAGGAGGTTTGAGCCTTGGGGACCAAGATGGCACAGGCAGGGTGTGTATGGGACAAAGATGGCACAGGCCGGACTGTTTGGGGACAAAGTTGACTTGTGCTGGGCTATTTGGGGACAAAGATGGCAAATCTTGTGTGTGTTATCTGGGTGCTGGTCAGGTTCTATGTGGGCAGTGTGGATGCCAGGGCTGGATTTGGGGTGTGCAACCTGTGATCTATGCCTGTAATTTAGGGGGTTTTAAATATACCTTTTAATGCCGTGTTTTTATGTGAATTCTAATTGATCTATACCTGCAAAGCTGGGTTTTTGTGTTATTCTGTACATCCATATCTGCTATGCTATGTTTCCCTACATTATTTCTGTATGCCTGCAAATACAGGGTTAATATGTCTTATTCAGTTGATTAATACCTGCAATGCTGTTTCCATGTATTTATTTGATCTATACCTGCGATGCTACGTTTCATATATTATTATTGTATACCTGCAAATACAGGATTTGTATGTCTGATTCTGTTTATTTGATATACACCTTCAGTGCTGAGATCACAAGTGAATTTCAATTGATCTGGGTTTGTGTGTGGATCTATACCTGCTATCGGCAGCAGGGTCTAATATTTATATATATATACATATTTATTTATATATATATATATATATATATATATATATATATATATACATACACATATTTATTTATATATATATATCGGCAGCAGGGACTAATATTTATATACCGTATTTGCTCGATTATAAGACGACCCTGATTATAAGACGACCCCCCAAAATCTAAATATTAATTTAGGAAAAAAACAAAAAGCCTGAATATAAGACTACCCTATAGAAAAAATAGTTTTACTAGTAAATATTAATGCATGTAAACAATTTTTTCATATCTAATAAAAGCTATGATTGCGAAAAATATATATACTTTTTATTTCCTTTTTTTTGCCAACCTGCCCCCCTAGTTATGCACATCTGCCCCCAGGGTTGCCACTCTGCCCATGATGTGCCTTTTAACCCTCTATATAGTGGCATATAGGGGGTTAAAAGGCATATCATGGGGCAGAGTGGCATATAGGGGGTTAAAAGGCATTTCTGGAGGTATATATATATATATATATATATATATATATATATATATATATAAAACTGCTAACAGCAATCACACTCCTATCAAGCCAAGGCAGCCAGTACATGCTGGAACCTGGGGATGATAGGAGTGCGAGTACAGCCTCCCTATGCCATGCTACCACCACCACCCACCTTACACATCCATGCTATCATACACACACTCATTCACAAACATTTAAATACTCATTCATTCCATTAATCACACATACTTCACACATTAATCACAAAAAACCCTCCCCCACCCACTTACCTGAACTGCAGATCTCTCACTCGAAGACTTCTGCAGGGGCCCGGCTGTGCGAGCAACTTCTCTGGCCCCGCCCCCAGAGGAAGGAGGGGGGAGGCAGAGTTATGTGACACTCTTCTAGCTTCCTGCTCTCCTGCTGCTAGAAGAAGAGACGCTGCTCGCGACCAAAGCACCGGTAAGCAGCCTGGCAACCTAATCGAGGTCTGATTAGAAGACGACCTCGATTATAAGACGAGGGGTATTTTTCAGAGCATTTGCTCTGAAAAAAACCTCGTCTTATAATCAAGCAAATACGGTATATATGGGCAGCAGGGGCTAATAAATGGGTTTTAGATATTTGGACAGGGGCTCAATTTCAATGCTTGCCATAGGCACTATTTTCACGAATGTTGCATTTTCGTTGTTCAAACTGAATAACGAATAAATGAATATGGTGGCGGATAAATGAACACGAAGATACCTGAACTACAGGGAGGAAGGAAAAGAGAGGTGTGGCTTAGTGAATGAGGGGGCAAAGGGACTCTGGGGATGATTATGGGGGAGAGGACCTCTCAAAGTCACAGTAGAGTCAGAAGGAGGGAAGAATGCACTGACTCTCACAGTCTTCCCTTAATCTGCAGAGTCAGTGTGGGAGCAGAGGGATTGAATGCATGCTAGGGAGCCTGGAGCGGGGCCCAAGGAAAAGCTTGCCTAGGGTCCAATCAATGCTAAAGATGCCCCTGGCCACCACAGCTTGCTGTCAATCAGATCTCACACAGGCAGCCCTGTCATAAATGACAGCATTCCTGTTTTAAATTCAGTATATTAGTGTATTACTGAAACACAACCCAGGGGCAGTATTTAAAAAAAAAAAGTCAAACTGCTTATGCACAGTCCCCTACCCTGGCTTATCTAAATATTTTCTAATTTGTTTTATGTTTTCCAAAAATGTATAGAAACATGGATGGATGTCTCCAGTACCTACCATTAACCATGGCCTCACTCTGCCTCTACCCAACAAGGTGTCCTACTTTGTGCCCCTGAAGTGTTGAGGGTTATGAGTTAGACACCAGTACAACTTGTGGTGATATGGGGTGAAATACAACTAACGAGCATGCCTTTTATGACTGTCTACCAAAAACTATGTCCGTCACCAAGTGGAATGCGGGATGCTATTATAAATTCTGGGTATAATACATCTGATTACCTTAAACCAGAATGGGACATGGACAGGGGGACTTGACTTTTGGTCATTTTTACTTGTCATACCTGTAACTAGCTGCAAGTTATGAAATGGTTTCGGTTAAATCACATAATTCCACCACCGACTCTCTCTGCCAGGTGTGAATGACAGATGCAAAAAGGTCACACTGTATCACTCCTTGATCGTAATACATTGTATTGGATACAAAGTAATCATGCACATAAGTGACACAAAACCATTTTAAGTCAATACATCTAATATAGCTAGAACTAACATATTTTTGACAAACATATGTAAACCTGCTGCATATGTGTAGAGCTAAATAAAAAAAAAAATAAAAAAAAATATATATATATACATACATACATACATATGCACAAATGTTGGGACTTTCAGCCTTGTCTCTGCAGGCCTCTTTACCACTAACAAGGCCTGAAATGCACTTAGAAATCCCTTGACACATTAAGAAGATCTTTCTGGGAGTATTACATTAAAACATTAGGATGCACAAATCAATGCAATACATCTAGCGTTGAACCCTCTGAGATGCAGCATGCCTTGTTTGCGTGAAGGAACTGTTCTTTCTTAGCTTAGTAACAGTTCAAATCTCTAACTCGGAGCAGTACGATTTGTAGGCCATTTAAGTTCAGAAAATGTAAAAATTAAATACTAAAATTCAAAAGGTAAACTGGGTGATGTTAGAGGGACATTATTTGCAAAATTTAAGTCCTTTGCAGTGAGAAGATCACAACTGAAAGCTTCTAAAACTATAGTCGCTCCTCTGCCCAACGGACTTCACCAGGAGAATGAGAAAACCGCAAAAGGGGTACTTGATTATTGTGAGTCTTTCTATATATAATAGATTCTAATTAGCAAACATGCAGAATGGGGAGGGGAAGTTTGAAGCATATTTGGGGCATCAGTCTCAGAAGGGACACCAAATCAACAGTCATCTAGGTGAGGTCATGCACAGAACACCTGCATTGACCCTGCCTCTTGTACTCAAAAAGAACCATTAAACATTAATATCAACTTAAAAATACATGTTAGCTATATTGTAATAAATATAGGTTTACGGGCAACGTTGAGGACTGTAGACACATTGGACAGCCAAGGAAACTTAGTGCAGCAGATCGTGCTTATGTCTGGTCAGAAGTGGTTTTCATGGTAGACTTGTGGCCAAAAAGACATGCCTTTGGCGTGGGAACAAGGACAAGTGACTATACATGAAAATACAGTAACTGGGATGCAGAAAAATGGCAGCAGGTGCTCTGGACTGATGACTAAAAATGTGAAATATTACGCCATAATAGAACAGTTGGGGCACGAAACAAGGATGAGTGTTTGAAGGCAACAGTGAAGCATGGTGCAGGTTCCTTGCAAGTTTAGGGCTGCATTTCTTCAAATGTAGTTGGGGATTTGGTCAGAATTAATGGTCTCCTCAATGCTGAGAAGTACAGTCAAAAGCTTATCCATTGTCCAATACTATCAGGAAGGCATCAATTTAGTCCCAAACTTATTCTGCAGCATGACAATGACCCTAAACATAAAGCCAAAGTCATTAAGAGCTTTCGCCAGCATGAAGAAAAACAGAGAGTCCTGGAAGTGATGGCATCCACAGAGCCCTGATCTCAACACTTTATGAGTCTATCTGGGATCACATGAAGAGAGAGAGGCAACTGAGGCTGCCTAAATCCACATAAGTTCCTTAAAAACTGTGTACAAGTGTACCCAGAAGAATTGTTGCTGTTTTGAAGACAAAGCCTTATATATTTAAAATATATTACAAATATTACTGTATTTTGTTAAATAATAAACTATGTCTATTTTTTAAAGCATTCTTACTTAACAGCATTTTTCATACCTGCCTAAAACTTTTGCATAGTACCAGAAGGTCTGTGCTGCACAGATCTCTATTGATTTTTTATCTAGCCTTGTCAGGGGACATCAGAGGATCTTCCCCACTGGAAGCAACACGGGATTGATGTTTATGGGTGCACCTCCTTCTGGCTAAAAAATATGTGGGTTTCAGACTTCTCTGGCCATAATACATGAGGGCAAAAATTAATTTGTATGAAAACATGTATTTGTAGGGGTAGGAGTTCCAATTACTCCAAATGTTCCAGTCAACAGATTGATATAATGTTAGTAGGCAGTAGTAGCCTAAAGTAATATGGCTAATAGCCCAAGATCAATACGGTGCTTTCACCATTCACTCTAGATTTAGGCTCCACCATCAATAAACATTGTAATCAGCCTTTTCCATCTCCATCCTTAAATCTCCCAAGTGCTTGAAGATTACACAGGAGATGTCTTGAAATGGTCACATCACCCATTACCATTGAAAGGGTTACGAGATATCAGCCATAGTTATTAGGATTAGAATTTCTTTAATCAGTAAGCAACCTTTCAACATGTACTGAACTTGATTACCAAGAGTATGTTTAAAGAATAAGTGTCACTCCTGCCTATCACCAAACATTATCTTTGGAAAATGATGGACATCCAAAGCACACTAATATGCTAAACCAATACATTGCCCGGTCTAGATAGTTTACATAATTTTTGGTTTCTATTATATGTCTTTTAAGAGGACCTTTCCACCCACAGAGATATTTCACTTGTAGATGTGGTTCTTTCACCCATAGGTTTTTTTACTCACTAGCTGTGGGCCCCGGAAGTTTTTTTTGGGCTGTGGATGCAACAACAAGGACAGGTGCCCACAACACAATAAGCATATGCGGTCCACAGATGGCCCTTTATGCGGTCAGAAGAGGTTAGAAAAAGATCATAACACAGATCTCTCATCCACATATAAATATGACAGACATCTTTTTAGTATTCAATGTCTGTTTCAGATTACATGGGGTACAGTTCTGAATAGTGTTTCACCTATTACAGTTGTTAGGAAAGTGGCTTACACAAGATGTAGGTGACATTGAGCGCCCTATACAACGGCATCTTCTCATGTACACGGTTTATTTTAACATACCCCAAAATTATTACAAGCTAGTCAAAGAAGACATGAGGAACCTAAATAGACTAATATCTAGAGCTTGAAACCACCCAGCGGAAATTTGTCCAGGGCATCAAAAGAGGCCACATTCAGAATCACAACTAATTTGCAACTAGATCGTCTCCACTGCCTACTTTGCGTCACTTTTTGCATTATTAATATCGGCAGACTCTGAGGAAGGGAGAAGCTTCAAAAATCATATTCTGTTATAGAGGCCTATGTGATACCCAACTGCATCATATTGTTTTAAAGGCCCAGTTCCCCGGTTTAATTTTAGGGTTCAACACAGGTTTGGGTAACTATCCCTGTCTGCACAACAGCTGAGCATCCTTTACTTCACAGCGGCTACCTACTGATGCCAAGAATTTATTAAATGATGTTCCTCAGTCAAGATCATCAACAAACTGGTAGGGCTTAGATGCTCTGTATATTGTAATGCGTGTGAAGGCTCCTACAAAGCATCTAAATGCAGCATTCTGAATATCATTAGTATGATTGAATTCTCAAATCCTTCACAGAAATACTTCCTTAATCATGTAAAAATCTGTGTCAATCTGTGGCAATGATAGCTTGTTACCGTACAAACAAGAAAAAGCTTCTTTAGTGTTTTGTTTTATATTGCTAAACATTCAGATGAAATAAAATCATAGAGCTATTATGATTTATTTTCTTAACATGCTTGAGTACAGGGCTGGACTGGGCGGCCCTGGCACTTTAAGTCCAGCAGCCGACTGATGACATAATCGCCGATGATTGGATATGCACAGCCAAGGATTTCTTTTTATGCTCACATATATATGTGGTCAGGAGGCATATATGGTGAGTGTGCGTGGCTCTGTTGGCCAGATGTCCAGTCCAGATAACTTGGTTACCTGGTGAAAACTGGAGTTTCAGAGGTGTCCACATTTTGCAACCATTTGGGCTGGTTATTTATGGATGGCTACATACCTTAAGAAGAAAACGATTCTCTCAGTTTAGTTAATGTAAATGCTAAACGTTTTCTAAACATCTCTACCCTATCCATCACACTCCTTGGCACATCTTAAAAGGTTGGTCCAACTAGACTGAACTAGAAAAAGCCTTATGCAGCAATATATATATATATATATATATATATATATATATATATATATGTATATAAAATTGTATTAGTACACAAGTACACAAGCGATGCTTGGACTGTATATGAATATTTCCCTGTGAAATGGTAGGTGGTACCCCAAAACCAAGTCATCTGAAACCTTTTTGATTTCGCCGGGCTGATTTTGTAAGATCCATGCCAAGGTGACATCCCATTTCGCTTTTAGGGTGACCAGGCAAGGGTTGTAGTTGAGAAAAGCAGAAAATGCCTTAAAAAGTTAAACAAGTGATTGAAGGCCATTATACGACATTTCTCATCAGGATCACTTTACCCAACACTATCACCTTAAATAAGCACAGAAATTCTCATTCAACTATTAGTTCCAAATCTTTGCAGAATGACTAGAATCTCCATTAAAATAAGTGGAAAAGTAATGCACTGCAAATGGTTTATACTTACCGGTTCATAAGGTGTTCAGTGCTGTGGTTTGTTTTTTATTTGAAAAGACAATAATAATAAAAAAAATATAACCAAATCTATACTTGCATGTTAATATCCACAGCTCTTACCTGGTAATGCCGAGAGATCTCCCAGGCACTTTTGGGTTCTCTGTGTGTAAAACTAAAAACTACAAGGCTTTCTTGCTTCTAAGGCCCTGTTGCTAAGGGCTACTGTCACATAGCAACGGGCAAATAAAAGCTTTCAAATTAGCATAACTAAATATTCATACCCTAAGGTAATTGGAGACCTGGTCGCACAATGGGTTGGAGTTGGGGAAGGAAGCAGGAAATATTAACCCCTTAAATAAAAGTTGGTGTAAACAATTACACTTATATTTATTTCTCATGATACATTTAAAAGGCCAAGCAAGGGGCATGCATGTCACGCTTAAAACTGGATATATTATTTATTTTAGCAGCCCTAAAATTGCATATTTTATTATTATTATTTATATAAGTAAAGAATGCATATTAAAGCTTTTACAGATGTGGATAGGCCTGGAGCTTTCGGGCAATCCAGCGTTGGTTGTGTACGGCATGACGCGTCTCACGCTGGTCAAGGATGGCAAAGAGGAAAAATGCATAGGGGGAGAATCCCCTGTGCATTTGCCCCTTCACCCTGTCCCATTGATTTCAATAGAATTGGTCTCCATTGATTGGCTGCTTCAAGGGCAAAACATTGGGAAGCTCCAAATCTGCAGCTTCTCACAAAGGTGAGTATATTTTTCTTTTGGTTTATTAACAATGCATATTAAAGTACTCACAATTAAATTGCATATGACAGCCGGAGTCTGTGATCTAAGATCTTCCTAAAAGCTAAATGCCCAATTAGAAGCTATTGCCACATATTACGATGCTCATTTTTGCCGTTTAGACATAGTTTGAAACATGACTACCAGGTATACCGTTCTGAACAATCTTCAATTAAAATGAGAGTTATCAAAAGCAGCATTCTGTTGTGGTAACATATATTATATACAATACTATGCAATAAGAACACAGACCGCAGCCATCCCCATGCTGCAGCGCAATCCAATGTGCACGGAAAACACGAGCCCGTAGGAGGAGAGGTTTACACGTAAACCCCTCCCACTCCGCCAATCGCAGAATTGAAGTACGTTATGGATCCCTCCCACAGTGGGCGTGTATTCGAGCAGCTCCCTGGGCGTGGGCTGCACACATTGTTGCAGGGCTTAGAGCAGTCAATGCAGCAGCTGCATAGACAGCAACGCCCAGACCATCCATCCATTCATCTGCACACTGCAGACCCCATCGTATGGCATTATATACAAGGGTGCATTTTTTTACGAAGCGTACCATCTGTTGCATTGCTAAAACTTTTTCCTCCCTCTGCCCCCATGCATAACGAGCACATCAGCATCATTGCTAAGGACTGCGTTTTTATTTAGTGTGGATGGTTTACCTCATTGTGGTAAGTTCTTCAAATCTTCGTGGGTGTTTACGTGGGTTTAAAGGTCCATTTATTGTTTTGACACTACTCACTGTTACAGTGTGTAAATAATCTGTGGTGATGATTGTGAGGCTATTCTGCTGGTCCTATATAAATGTTTACTAATAATGACCACGTGCCTGTTTTCCTTTTCTCAAAAAAAATGGAATTTAGGTGTTTATTCTGTGACCGGGAAGAGGAGTGGGTGAGGTAATGCAGTCCTGATGTGACCCTAACAGAGTGTTTTCCTAGAGCAGTTGAGAGATGAGCCATCATATATGGGATTAGATGCTGTACTTCGTTTCTTACCCTATATATTTCATATAGGACCTCTGAAATTAAGGGCTCAGTGTTGTCCTCAACTAACCCCAATTGTATCTCCTACAAGAGTGGTAGTAAGAACTGGGGTTGCAAAAATGCACCATCATTGGTCCTAGCACATCAGCTTGGACTTGTCCATTATGAGCATGTAATCACAGTTATTAGCTGGGTACTTTGTGTAATGTGGTTGATATTTCTTGAATTGATTCTACAATTGTATCATTTTACATGTAATACTTTAAGTTAACTGAATATGACTTTGTAGAGCATTCCAGTTCTTGATATCTCTGGTAGTGTCGTTGTTTGTGTCTACAAATTCCATCATGTTATGGTTGACGAATAGATTTTCTGGATCAGACAATAACAGGGGAACAACTGGTGACCTCTAATGTAATTTTCATACTAGAGGTAGGGTAACCTGCTGGCATGGCCTATATGGAGCAATGTGGTTTAAGCTAATATAGAAGGCTATTGCAACCCATCCCAAACCTGTGCAGATCCTCATAATGTTCAGCTGGTATTGTCTGTAATGGTTTATGAAGTAAATATGCAGAATGCTGCATTTTGATGAGCTGGGATATGTGATTTTCAAAGCCTTTTTATACTCTTCCTATGTGGTATAAAGAACTGATGAAAAGTATTTAAAAACCATCTTGCTCATCCAGGGGATACAGCTTGACTGTGGCCGTTTCCACTTAAGACTTAATACATTTGATTTGCGGTAGGTAGTGAACTTCCCCAATAGCTTCAATTTTGCTAAAACCCACAACAAGTTGGAGGCCTTAATTTAAGCACCAAATTCAACTGGAGCCTAAAATAGGGATAACATGTGAAGGTTCAGAGACCCTAGCAGAATTATGAAATATGCTAAGCACTCAATCTCTCGGCAACCATGATCTGCTGTATGTTATTCAATGAGTTCTGCCTATTCTAGACTTTGTTAGTGATGGGTCTGCAGGATCTGTTCCCACCTGCAGTATGAATTTTATTTTCCCACTGGAATATTTGTTATTTATAATGAACATATAAATTTCAATCTACTGAGCGATTAACTTATCTACAGTGATTTTTAAAGTTGTTTTTTCTGTACCCCAATCCTACATCAGCCATACTTAATGGTGGCCTGTATAGTACCCTCATTAATGTTATACCTCCAACATCGTGCCTGGAAAATAAGTTTCTAAAATCCTAAAAAACAATTTTAACAACCATGCCATTTGTTTGCATGACTATTCATTTTAAGTAAAAAAAAAATAAATGTCTTCCTTGTGCCATGAAGAATGTTTCTACATGAAACTCCTTTGCATGACCTGGCATGTTAGCCTATCTAGCAAGCTAGCGTGACAATTGCACGGATAGAGGCATCAAGTTCAATCCTGAATTTGCGCTCCTGGTGCTTGTACACTTGTGCAAATGTTATAGGCTATGCTGCCCTACTGATGTCAGGAGGCATCTATTCGGAGTAGAAGTGAACGGCGGTGTTAATAAGTGAATGCTGCTCAGTTTACTTGCAGATTAGAAATTCTCTAGTAAGAAAGCTTTGTTTCCAGAACCTTTTAATAAAAAATAATTATCCATTAACAATTTGCGTTTTTAACTAGTATTCTAAGCATTTCTTTGTCATGGGAGCTTGACTATACATTTGTTGTTATGCTTTCTCCGCAGTGTAACATTGTATTCATAATCAAGATTTATCTAGATCACCAACTAGAGCAGGTGATTGTGATGAGATTCATACAAATACTGTTCTTCGCTGGACACATTCTCAACACTTGTCTTTGTTGCTTGTGAACTTTTGGAATATAAAAATCTGATTTATGTCATACTTGGTAAAACTCCCTTTGCAGATACATTTAGTTTTATGCCTTATAAAAATGAAAAAAGTGAGGCCTAGTATTGGCTTAGGGCAGTATTTGGAAGTGATATATATTTACTGTTGCACGTAAATAGTACTAATGATAATAGGAAGAAGGACAAAAAAACAAGTGCCAGGTGACCTTCAATTCTAGATTGAGGATTATGTTGCATCTGTGTTCAGTTGTTTAGATTTTGTAAGCACTGAAAATGTTGTAAGGAAGAGATTCCACATTACATGAAACATATTTTCCTCTTTTCTTGAAGTTTTGATACATCATACTTAGAATTCAAATAGTAAATTACTAGATGTTTTTTGGGTCTGCGTGATATAGAAACACCTATGTATTGCATCTTACTCACATACTCCGGCACATATTTTCATATTTTATCCACCATCTGGTTGTATATCTATTAATTTATGTTTCTGAGTTATATTTCATAGCCGCTAAACAGGGAAGCATTTAGCAACCAACTGTTTCTGTGTGCATGGCCCTTGTTACGTGTCCAAATTCTTTTGACATCAAACAAAAGGAAGCAACCAGAGGAAGTCAAACCCTCCTTAATGTTTGCCTAAAAACAAATTATTAAATTGTATCTCTTACTCTTGTCAAGACTTATTTTTTAAAGAACACTACAGCCATTATATATACGTTAAAGGGATGGTCTGATTTCCCTTACGCCCCCTCTAAAGAAGCATGCATTTTAAAGTTTTGTAAACACATTAATTTGCATTCTTCCAAAATGATTAAAATGAACGTTTTAGAAAGAGTTGTTTTCAGACACTTGACCTGCATTCTAGGGCTGAAACAACGAATCGATAAAATCGATAATAATCGATAACGGAAATCGTTGTTTCGATTATCGATTAATCGAGTGATCGATTCGTTGTTGGAGCACTCGGCTCCTTTTACTTACCTCCGCGAGCGTTCCCCGCTTCCGCTGCACTCTCCGCCTTCTTTTAGTTGCGTGTGGCTCCGTTCGCACAGAGCGGTTCGCTCTGTGCGAGTGGCTCCGTTCGCACAGAGCGGTTCGCTCTGTGCGAGTGGCTCCGTTCGCACAGAGCGGTTCGCTCTGTGCGAGTGGCTCCGTTCGCACAGAGCGGTTCGCTCTGTGCGAGTGGCTCCGTTCGCACAGAGCGGTTCGCTCTGTGCGAGTGGCTCCGTTCGCACAGAGCGATTCGCGGGGGTGGGGGTGGGGTTTCAGGGGATGCAGGGCAGGGTGTGAGTGTGGGGGCAGGGCAGGAGACTGGGTGCAGGGCAGAGTTGGAGACTGGGTGCAGGGCAGAGTGGGTGCAGGGTGTGAGTGTGGGTGCAGGGCAGAGTGGGTGCAGGGTGTGAGTGTGGGTGCAGGGCAGAGTGGGTGCAGGGTGTGAGTGTGGGGGCAGGGCAGAATGTGGGGGCAGGGCTGGGTGCAGGGCAGAGTTGGAGACTGGGTGCAGGGGCACAGTGCAAAGTGCTGGGTGCAAAGTGCCAGGGCTGGGTGCAAAGTGCCAGGGCTGGGTGCAAAGTGCCAGGGTGCAAAGTTCTGGGTGCAAAGTGCCAGGGCTGGGGCAAAGTGCTGGGTGCAAAGTGCCGGGTGCAAAGTGCCGGGTGCTGGGTGCAAAGTGCCAGGGCTGGGTGCAAAGTGCCAGGGTGCAAAGTTCTGGGTGCAAAGTGCCAGGGCTGGGGCAAAGTGCTGGGTGCAAAGTGCTGGGTGCAAAGTGCCAGGGCTGGGTGCAAAGTGCCGGGTGCAAAGTGCTGGGTGCAAAGTGCCAGGGGTGGGGCAAAGTGCTGGGTGCAAAGTGCCAGGGCTGGGTGCAAAGTGCTGGGTGCAAAGTGCTGGGTGCAAAGTGCTGGGTGCAAAGTGCTGGGTGCAAAGTGCCAGGGCTGGGGCAAAGTTTCTTGAACAGTAATAGTCCACCTCTTTTCAGAATGTTTGGGGTTATTTTGTTTCATAAATATTGTGTTTGGGTTTTTGTACTTTGAACATATTGTTTTTTTATTACATCATAACAAAATAAGAATGTTAATGTAAATTTTAAGTTGTTTTTTAACATCCAGTTCATTAAATTTTAAATAAACAAAAAATTTGCATATTGTTTTTTTTTATCCGATTAATCGATTAATCGAAAAAATAATCGGCCAACTAATCGATTATTAAAATAATCGTTAGTTGCAGCCCTACTGCATTCACTTGCGTACTTTATGATTACATCATGGTTAATGGAGATTCTTGAGCTGGTTGACCATGGTGTCTGGTTGAGATTGTTTAAGGTGGTTCAGGGTATGTCTGGGTTGCTGGATAGTCCGACCGACTACCTCCGCGGACTTAGCCTGGGACAACACACTCTTTCCCCGGTTTCCCAGTCACTTGCCGAGACACAGTGTAGGGTATAAACCAAAACGAAGACTGATTTATTTTGGACACAAAAGGCTGGATATATCCAGCAAAACATACATTAACATAAAACAAGATATTGGGATACAAACCGCCCCCTTAATAAGCCTTCCAGAGACAACAGGATCAGTAAAGAGATTAACAATACAGTAGGGTCCCAATCTCCACTATCTATTACTGGCCGAAATCATTTCCAAGGTTTGGCCAGGGGAAAATGCCTGTAGTGGTGGAACTGTGGGGAGAGGCAACATAGTAGTGCACCATCGGGTGGGGGGTCTGATATTAAAGTAAAACGATGGTGGTCACTCCCTGGTTGCAGATCCTGCCTGTCTGCCAGGGATAATCCCCTCAGCAAGTGATGAGATGAAATCCTGCTGGGGTAGCCACAGAAGTTTTTACAAAGTCAGGGCCCATAATCGATAGGGAGGAGGCCGGCTGTCGGGCCTCTCTAGTGGCCCCAGTGATGGAGGGTTCCGTCACGGTGCTCTTTCACCTACTACTCTAAAGAATAATTATAACTATAATGTTGAATTAGATACATCATTTCTAGTTCTGTTGCATGTCCAAACCTTTCCCAGAAATATCTCTTTCATCATATAATGTTTTGCCTGATCCATAATTTTTGTGAGGAACACAAAAGCTGATAATGATAGGTTGTTGCATTTGTGTTTTGTTTATATATTGGGTGTTTGGAACACAACATCTATTTCATCACATTTCATTTGATTTGTGACAGTATTTATATACAGGTTTTCTAAGTGACATATTCTGGCCTAGACTGACTAGGCTTAGTGTGGCAGTCCTCCCTGCTGCTGTCTAATTGGAGGCCATAGATTCTTTAGGGCAGTCCACTGCATGTTGTTGCATAATATGCCAGTTGCAAAGGAGATCTAATCTCCCCAACCAGTCCATTTGCACTATGGAGCCAGCACAGCTTTCCTAAAATGATATTAGGTGCACTTAGCCTTTACATCATGGAGCACCAACATATGATGTTGTGTCCCTACGCTCCACAGTGAGGATGCTGACTGGCCAGGGCTGGGATGCAGCACCCTAGATACATTTGCATCTGGCTTTTCTGATGGCACTTGGAACCAAATCAACAGAGGGAAGACATCTTCTAAAATAAGTATACACTCTACTCGAAAGTCCAGGGTATATATATCCAAAGGTAAAAAGTATAAATGTGTACCAAATACACTCCCAAAGTTATAAAAGCGATTCCAAATACACTAAAGGGTAGTGTTGTGGATTTACAGATCTATTATGTTAGTCTTGTGTGTGTGTGTGTATATATATATATACATATATATATATATTTCTGATGACAGCTCAGGTTAGTACTGCTTCTTCAAGTAGATTGTAAGTTCGTAAGAGCAGGGCACACCTTTTGTGCCAGTCTCTTATTGTGTGTGATTTTAAATAATTTTCCTGACTCTGCTGTAACAGCGCTATGAAACCTGCTGGTGCTATATAAATAAATGTATGTCTTAAGTCCCACTAGGAAAGGCAACAGTATTGAGTAAATGACGGCAAAACCAAGCAAAACTTAATGTAAGTTTGCTCTTCTGTTTTAAGTAACAAGAACCTACATTCCCAGCCACCTACTCTAATATAAATATGCCATGTGCAGAGGGTAGAGTAGGGTGACCACACGTTCCGGATTGCCCGGGACAGTCCCAGAATGGGACTTTATGTCCCGGGTCCTGGGCAGCCTCAATTGAAGTGTCGTCATATTCCGCTGCTCAGCAGTGAAGCACTGGGCAGAGCAGGGAGACAGAGGCCTCTCGCTCTCATCGAAGGATTTCTGGAAGGTAAGTGAACTACAAAGAGGGGAGAGGGGGTAAATAATGAGAAAGGAGGGAGAGGGGGGTAGATAGTGAGAAAGGGGGTAGTAAGAATATTGAAATAAAAAGAGTGAGATTGAGTGAGAGAATAAATGAATTAGTGTGTGGATAAATTGTGTGAATGAGGGAGAGAATGAATGAATTAACGTGTGGATGGGTTGTCTGAATGAGGGAGAGTATTAGTGTGTGGATAAATTGTGCGAATGAGGGAGAGAATGAATGAAATAATGTGTGGATGAATTGTCTGAGGTAGAGAATAAATGATTATGAATTAGTGAGTGACTGTAAAAGGGATTGTGTGTATCATAGATGTATAATTGATATGTGGAAAGGCAAAGATGGCACAAGCAGGGTGCTTGTGGGACAAAGATGGCTTAGGACGGACTGTTTGGGGACAAAGTTGACTCATGCTTGGCTGTTTGGGGACAAAGATGGCAAGTCTTATGTGTGTTACATGGGCGCTGATCAGGTTCTATGTGGGCAGTGTGGACTCCAGGGCTGGCTTTGGGACCTATGCCTGTAATTTAGGGGGTTTTATCTATACCTTTATTGCTGAGTTCTGCAGTGCTGTTTCCATGTGTTTTTTGATCTATACCATCAGTGATGAGTTTACATGTGATTTCCATTTGATCTATACCTGCGATGCTGGGCTTGTGTGTTCTGTTGATCTATACCTGTAATGCTATGTTTCCATACATTATTATTGTATACCTGCAAGTACAGGATTTGTTTGTCTGTCTGATTCTATGCCTTTGGTGCTGAGTTCACATGTGAATTTCAATTGATCTATACATGCAAAGCTGGGTTTGTGTGTTAATGTGTTGATCTATGCCTGCTATGCGATGTTTCCATACATTATTTATGTATGTAGTTACGTATTTTTGTATGTCTTATTCAGTTGTTCTATACATGCAAGTGCTGTTTGATGTGTTGTTTATTTGATCTATACGTATTTTGAGTGGAGGGAGTGACTGCATGCTGGGAAGCATGGAGCGGGGCCAAAGGAAATGCTTGCGTAGGGTCCAATTTTTTTCAATATAAAATGTATTGGCAGCAGAGTCTAATATTTATTTATATATATATATATATATATATATATATATATATATATATATATATATTGGCAGCAGAGGCTAATATTAAAGAAACTGGCAGTTCAATCATAGTCTTTACTTCAAAGAGATAAGTACATATTATGTAGTTAAAAATGCATGTCTAACGCATATATATATATAACATCTGTGTGTGTGATCTCATGGGCTTCATAGTGTGACCCTGAAAGGTAGAAATAAAATGCGGTCACCCTACTGTAGAGACAATTGGCTTTATTGATCCATGTTTCAGAGCACCGTTTGATTTAGATCTCAGTTGGTAACCCCAGGAAATAG
Organism: Spea hammondii; assembly: GCA_029215755.1. NCBI lineage: Eukaryota > Metazoa > Chordata > Amphibia > Anura > Pelobatidae > Spea > Spea hammondii. The sequence goes on from JARDYJ010000009.1 coordinate 14,678,388, forward strand.
AGCATGCTGCTTCTTTGTCAGCAGTGCTGGGTGGCTGCCGCTTTGGTTCATGCATGCGCAGCCACTGAAAGCAAGTTAACCCAATCTCTTTGAATTTTCCTCTAGTGACTGGGTTCATGATTCAGTCTGGCAGCACCTTGTCATGTTAATGGTTTGGGCACACAGTGTCTATATAACTTTCAAGCTCAGCAGGACTGTTAAGCAATGTTCTAGTGATTTTCTGTTAACCCCTCTCAAAGCTGAAACAGTTAAGGCAGCAAAAGTCAGGAAGTTCAAGGGGTCTAGTGGGAATAGTGGGAGGGGCTGAGAGGAAGGAATGGGCTTCCCTATTACATTTCCCATCACACACTTTAGAGACTGCGATACACATGCTTTTATACCTACTCGACGACTATATGTCTTCTGCATATACACAAACAACTCATAATGTACTAGATTACAATTATCTATAAGAATACAGGAAATATCCCAATGGAATGTCATGTTTGTTTGTTTTACGTTACTAGTTATTTATAGCCAGCAAAATAAAATAGTAATGTCGATGTGACCATATGGAAAACCAATTCTGCTCTGAATTCAAAGTGCAGATTTCTAATGTATTTTGAGAATTCTAGATGGAGACGTGTAGGTAAAGATTCAAGATATGTCACTTTTGGCTTCTGTTAGTTGAAGGGGGGGTGTGATATTTCATGCATAGCACAGGGTTTGAATTACATGATCCAGAGGATTCTATCTCCATGTAGCTGTTCTTGTTGGAGCTCATCAATACAGAATAGAAACCCAAGTCCCCTGAAACTATCCTGTCAACCCTCCCAACTACCCATATTTACTATTCCAAAGAAGTCCTCCAATCTCAACTTTCTCTTAGCTTGGGTGACATCAAGATCGCCTTTCAGTAGATTGTAGACCAAACTGGAGAGAAACGGTATTCTTTTTTTTTTTTTCTTCTTCTTACTGCAGGCAATATTTTCAAATAAAATAAACATTACAAATAATTTACATTGTAATGTTGTTTTGCTTGATGGCTGTCCTTACTGTTATCTGATGACTCAGGATTAGTAGAATCAGGCGTTCTGTTAAATGATGTGCCTTCAGCACAGTAATTGCCTCTTACCACATTCCGGCCAATAAATGATATCACAGAGGTTTTCTTTGGACACCACTGTAAACCTTGAGCCTTGACCCATGAGAGGGATGGATGGGAAATAGTATGACTTACGGAATTCCAGAAATATAGCAGCCTGAAGCCCTTATACACAAGGAAATACGTTGGCGTACTGTTAAAGCAAATTGTATTCATTTAATTAAGTATTAGTGTTAAAAATAAAAACTATTTTAACTCCATTCCAGCCCTTAAAAGATAGAAACTGAAAATAATACTAAAAATAATCACGTTTTAGAAGAAGATGCAGCACAAGAGTTGCAGCCACCCGTCTCCTCTGCAGTGTCAATTGAAGCCTTTTTCTACCTGCTGGTTAAGGTGTAGATCCAAAGTATCCAGGAGTTATCTTATAGATTTCTGGTGGGGTTTCATAATTTTAATAAGAAGCGTTCTCTTTTTTTTTCTCTTTGTAGGTGAAAGGGCTGGGCACTGTTGGTCTATGCTCTTAATTGAGCTCCTCTAGATTATAGAGCATCCTCTTCAGGTATTGATACTTTTACTGAAAATGTGAGTTGTTTTGGTTGTAATATTGACTTTTTGTTGGCTAGCGTTTGCTGTATGTGTGTGCTTGGAAATACATTTTTACTATATCTTAGTATCCGTATGCCGTAACCATAAAGCTATTTCATCTTTTATATTGCTTACTATATATATATATGTATGTTTTTATACATTGTTATGACCGCATTTGCTCAATTATAAGACGTCCCCCAAAATTTGAATATTACTTTAGGAAAAAAGAAAAAGCCTGAATATAAGACTACCCCATTAGAAAAGTTTTACTAGTAAATATTAATGCACATGTAAACTATTTTTTCATATACAATAAAAACTGATTGAGAAATTTATTTTTTGTTTTTATTTCCTTTTATTTGCCACTCTGCCCCCAGAAATGCCGTATACCCCCTATATTCCACTCTGCCTCCCATATATGCCTTTTAACCCCCTATATGCCACTCTGCCTCCCTGATATGCTTTTTAACCCCCTATTTTCCAGTCTGCCTCCAGAAAACTGTTATACCTCCCCTCTTACCAGTGCATCCCTAGACTTGTCCTCTGTGCTTCAGATTCCCTACTGTCCAGTGGGGGCAGCCAGTGGACGTCTGTGCGATGCGCGCAGAGAACCTCTGCTGCTGCTGCTGGCCGGTACATCCGCTGGGCTTCTATGACTGAGCATGAAGGTCATGTCACGCCGGTGCTCTGTCATAGAAGCCCTGGCAGCAGCTGAGATTGTCTGTGCGCATCCCGCAAATGTTCGCTGGCTGCAGGATGCGCACAGACAACCTCCGCTGCTGCCGGCGGAAGTGATGGCAAAAGCAGAGGTTGTCTGCGCGCATCGCACAGACGTCCACCGGCTGCAAGAGAGGAGGATCCAGGTTCCCTGCAGCGCTGTGGGAATCTGGATCTTAGTCTTGTAGTCAGACCTCTATTTGAGGTCTGATTATATGACAACCTCAAATATAAGACAAGGCATATTTTTCAGAGCAAACCTTGTCTTATAATCGAGCAAATACGGTATATATGATTCTGTTCAGGTTATCAGTATAAATATTTGTTGTATTTGTCATAACTGGGCTGAGACACAATGACCGCTACCGTGTACCCATGAGACAATCTTCAGGTCCTCTCTGGGCCTAACACCGTCACTTTTTCCCATGAGCTCCTGGTACCTGTAGGTCATTTCTCCAGGACGATGGACACCTTCCAGGCCAGGTTTGTAGCCCCATTGGCCACAGATAACTGTACTGGTTTGTCATTTGTTCCTTTACCATAATGGCTTTTGTTTTTGTGTATAGTAACACCTTATTTTCCCCAAATAACGTTTATTCTGGTTTTATCTGATCTTCTGTCATGTCCCCATGAAGCTTCATTTGAAGCTTATTCAACCGGAGTATTACCTTGGACTGAAACGGCTACCCACCTGTAGCTAGATATAGCGTGAGGAAGACGGCAACTATGGCTAGGGACATCCTGCTAGACCCCTGGTTGCCATTATAATTTAATTTATGAATAAAAACAATCCTAGTATTATAAACATAATTAATATTGGTCATAATTAATAAACAGAAAGATGCCTCTCTCATATCTCTTCTTGAGCCAGTTGTTTCTATTTGTGGTGGCAAAAATCAACAGGAATCCAAACAGAGAACATTGTAGAGTTCTTGAAATCCCCAATACCCAGAGTCAGTGTGGGATTTATCCTTACAAATTGTAGGGAATTAAGAGGCCACATAAAACTCTTTGGCATAGGATCAATAGCGCCCTGATACCAAACATCATCTTATAAATGAATTGAATTCAGGTTCAGGGGAAACAATTGATGGACCTCCTGTTAAGATTCAAATTATACATTCCTCAAATATCAGGATAACGCTAGCTTTTGCTTGTGTTGCTTTTGAGTAACATGGTCAAGTAGCTCTTGTTTTAAATAGACTCAACGGGTCAATAATATTGGCAGCATAACCAAAGCCACAATATACTTTATTTTTTTTTTAGATTTGTGTGGCCTGAAAAGGAACCAGGACTCCTCTGAATTCCTTGTAGTAAGAAGTATTCAACTGAACAAAGACGAGAGACCTCAACAGTTCACTGGGACGGGTGAGTACACAGATTTGCATTTAAGTGAGTCGTAGATCATTTTCTGTACCCAACACAGTCTTTTCCAGCATGTACTGAGTTTTCTCGTGTTTGCGTTTGTATGAGTTTTATTTTCATTTCAGTAAGGGTGATTAAGATGCAATCTGTGGTAATATACTAGGAAATATGTGACATCCAAATTCTTTAATATTTCTGTATGTGACCAATTACAAATCATTTTGTGAGCTCTAAATGTATTACTAGATGTTCTTTCACCTGCTTGCCAATGGTAGTGTGCCTGTTAGGCTATGCTGTTGACATATTTGTAGGATAGGAAGCGTGGAGAACACGGTTTATGTAAAAACATGATTGTTCCTTTAAACTTGCTTACTTTTCCAACTTTACCTATGAAATGATAGGTAAAGTAGTCCAAGATGATGGTTGCAGTAATGGTGCTTATACAGTTACGAGGGCTGTGTTGAAGATCCCAGGGCTGTGGAACTGAGCGCTTGTAGTAACTTTTCTGCAGTCCATAAAATACATACTTTTTCTAGCATGCCTAGTCACAGAGTACTTTAATATGCATTATTTGTTAATAAGGGCTGTCCGTTTAAGAGTGAACAGTATTACTGAATCAATATTGGTTATACCCCCTTTACCTGATGAACTTACATTAAATCACTTTAACCCTTTTACTGCCTAAAGCGTGAAGCAGACATAGCTGTAACTCATTTCTCCGTTAATTGTTAATAATTCTTGTCTCCCCAACATAGTTATTGCAAGCTCCAGTTTTGAAATGTCTGTATGGTAAAGATGAGAAGGCAAAGACAGTAGTATGCCCAAATCTTTATTTTCAAATGTAAAAAGGTAATAATGAAAACAAATAAACCTAAATATTGGTGTAAAAAAATAAGTTGGGAAAACAGATAAGTGGTGGTAGCATTTTGTAAATTTTTTTTTTCTGTTGTCTTTTCTCTTGATCTGTTTTTTTCCGTAAAAAAACCAATGCTGCAATACAATGAAGACATGAGAATGTCAGATGCCTCTTCTAGGGCATTGCTAATGGAAGTGTCTCTCTCCGAATCAATACATTCTCTCTACTGGCCCAGCCATTTAATAGCTCCACGCCTGTTATTTTTAGCTTAATTGGCACTATTTTCCATGTCTTTTCTAATTGAAAATGCTTCCATCGGTGCAGAGAGAAATCCGAACACAAGGGAGGCTGCTGAAAAGCCTGGAGTCTGATGACATATGATATGCTGTCTGTGTCAAGCTCCTGCTGACCTTGGGGAAGTTAGAATGTCTCCCTGCTACTAGTCCACTGAATACTCCAGTATATGCTCTGGGATATAAGGGATAAGGCACTATTGTGTGCAGCAATAGGAGGAGTCGTAGTGAGCAGTTACATTGCGTAAACAAGTCATTTAACATTTACATTCATATGTAGCAATAAGTGAACTAATAGTAAACAGTGAGAAAAACTTACAGCAACAGAAGCAGTTATAGGGTAATAATGTAGATAAATATAAGGTAATATATATTTAACTATGGAAAGAAGTATGGGGAGCCTTTATATAGAGCATTAGAAGACTCAATGGTCCAGATATATATGGCGCTATATGGGTGGAGCTGTATGGGCCCTAGAATGTAGTGATCAATGAGTCATATGGGTCAGTTGCATATAGGAATGGGATCAGATGTAGTGGGTGGTCATACAGAGCGACAGCATAATTGTGAGAAGTAATACGAACAGTTATTGAGCAATATAAAGAAATTAGGCGTGAATGTTTAAAGCATAGTTGGCAACAGTCTTTATTTTGTAGGGAGAGGACATACAATCAGGACTACAGAAAAAAGTAGTAGTTGTGTTCCCTCTGATGTCCCAGTAGAAGGACACTTTGAAGTTGGTACATATGGCAGAGCAGGATGAGGAGTATTGTTTCAAATTGTACACAGCAATTTTATTGTAGGTACAGTCTGTAAGACTGGTTGCATACAACAAAAGGGTAGCAAGATTGAATATCAGAGAAGAAAATAATTCGCCCAGGTATTTTGTAACCAGTTACAAGCCATTTCTTAATAGCTTGTGTTCTTAACCTGTTTGCTTACTTTTGCAGTCTCAAAATTCCCCATAATAGTAATTTTTTTTTTTTCCTGCGGCATCCACAAGAGTCAGAACAATGGATGGATTGTGTTTATGTTCCTCTACCAGGAATGTAAAACTTGTAGAAGCAAAATGGGATTGCCATAGGGAGAACACTCCTTAACCATTTAAAGCAGGGCCTCGTGCTGAATGCAAAGGCCCTTCAACTACGCATATGACACATTCAGTATCTGCTAGTTTTATATTTGGTATAGCAGCTATAAGTATTTGCATAAGTGTATATCCTTTTTTATACTCTTATTGCGGTATAGCATGATGTCCTCTACTGAAGAAGCGGCAGAAGTTATAGTGGATACACAGCTTACTTTACTTTTACTTTTTAAATACATGAATTGAGCTTCATTACTATCTTGTTATATCCTCCTAGGGCTCTTTTTTTTTTATAAAAAAGAGCATATAGGAGACTGGATTAGGAGATTTTTTTTTTTTGGAATCACAGTTGTGGTTAACCTTTTCAGCACCCTGAGTTTTCTTTGTATGTTTGGCTTTTTGTGAAGTTTTGCGTGGGAGCTTTTTCTCTGGACTGCTGTTTTCTCAGTTTTCTTTTTTTCCAGTGCTTCTAGATTTTGATTTACCGATCTAGTTTTGAGTATTCCCTACAGAATCTAAGCATCAGAAAAAAATGTTCCAAATTTAAAATACTTGTCACATGGTTAGTTTATTTTTTTGCAAATTATACTATTTAAATTGCAGCCACTGCCACAATTCCATACTATTCAGAATTTATAGTTGGTGTCTGTTTTTTTAGCATACATAATATCCTTCCTTTTCTTCTGTAGACATTTCAGATTCTAGTTTTCTTACTCTCGCAGATGTGTTTAGAAAGGGGAGTGAATTCCTAACATTTTGCAATATTCTGGCAACAAACTGAGCAGATAGTGAAGTAGTGTTTCTGTCCTCAGTAAGTGTGTTTGGTATAATACATCCAGTTCTCAGGGCGAGTACACTTCTGGGCTAACTTTCCCCTCTGAGAATGTTTAAAAGGAAATGACCCTCGATGAGGGTCAGACTCGGTCCGCCGAGACTGTTACTGAGGCACAGGAGTGGGGATTGAACAGGAAGAGTTCAATTGCAAATTTTCACAACACTCGAGTATTCTAAGAGCACCACTTTTTACAGGGCTTTGTATGTGTGCTTAAATGTATGTCTGCCTGTATGTGAATCCACATAATCAACATTCTAGAACTATTAAAAATAGAAGTGAAACCTCTGGGTAACAGCACCGTGTTTAGTAAATATGTTTTAATTTTCTGAGCTAGACGTTTTGCATCCTAATCCGAAGAATTCTAGCTTCCTCCTTTCTTTCTCACCTCTTCAAAGAACCGTTGAAGAAAACTCAGACTTTTACAGTTAATTCAATTAGCACCTAATGTTAACATGCATTGGCACCATTTGTCTGTTTTCTCATATTTTTTTTGGCCTCCCTTTCTATAGGTTCTAATGCCCAACCAATTTTGCGCTCATTTGTGTGAATCTGATTAAATCATCATACACGGCCTCTGCCGAATGTCCATTGAGGGACACCATATAGTTCTAAATTTTTTATGTTCTAGTTTATAACGCCTTTCTAAGCATTGGAATATAATGTGTATATATATATCCCTGTATTAAAATGGATGATAGACGGTATTTTTTTTGTTTCTCACAGGGGGGTTTAGACGATGACCGAGTACAAGCTGGTGGTGGTGGGTGCAGGAGGTGTTGGGAAGAGTGCATTGACCATCCAGCTTATACAGAACCACTTTGTGGATGAATATGACCCCACCATAGAGGTGAGAAGCTCTATAGGACTTAATATTTACGTACATATGTTATTTTTGTTCATGCTTACATTATTACAGTCTGTTAAGTCAACAGTCTGCTGTCCCAAACAGCCTCCTTAAGATGAATGCATCTTAAACTATCTTGTTAGTACTTTAAAATGCATCATTACAGCGGTACGGAATTTGATGGCGCTATATAAAACAATAAATAATAATAATAATTTACCTACAAATAGAAGAATAAAACAGCTGATCACTGGCAGAAGAGTACTTTTCATGGGTTGCGCAAGGTGGGTATTGTTAGACGGGGGGGGGGGGGGTTCATTGGAAATGTTGTGTGACCCAGTGACAGCAAGTATCTGTGCATGCTAACTATCGAGAAGGAGATGAATTGTATGCAATGTATCTTCTGCAAGGCAAAAAAGGAGCAGAAACAGAGCATTGGGTGGTTAGAGAGATGCTCAAAAAAAGCTGAAATGGCGTTTTTGGCATGCCATTTTAATGATATGATATGAATGCTAATAGTTTTTTTTTTTTTTTTTAATAACTTACTAATGGGAAAGCATTGGGAGTGCTTGAGGCTGCCCCCCAAATGCCCAACATGCTCACACAGCTGACCTAGCAATGAATTTGTCAGCAGTAAAGTTAGTGTTTGTAATTGAAACAATGTATCGTTCACTGAAATAATGGCATAAACAAGGCCAACAACTTGGTAAAAATATACACAGCTATTATTGTCCATTTTTAGATAAAGATTGTTTTATTAAAGAAACAAAAAAGGAACAAATGTATTTTGTTTTTTTTATCCGGACGGGGAGGGTAAAAATATTTTCCCCACCTTTCCCCTCTCCCAGCCCAATACCTCCTTACTTCCTCCCCATTGCCTACCTTTTTGGCTCAGGGGAGGGGTTTCCCAGTAAAATGCAAATGTCCATTATCGCCATGACCACAGACCACCATGTACCTGTAACTTTAGTTAATAATAGTTGGGGTGGTAATGATTAGTCACAACTACCTCAGTCTAAAATTGCTATTGATTTTTTAAGTTTCCCCACTGACAAAGACATGATCAGTCTGTAATTTTAATGGTAGGTTTATTTGAACAGCGAGAGACAGAATAACAACACAGATCCAGAATAGGGACTGGAAAGTAGTAACTGCTGTGGTGGCGTTCGATGGGCGTTTGGGGTGTTTGCCGCCTCTGAAATGTGCCGCCCAAGGCAGTTGCTCTGTCTGCCTCGCGGCAGTTACAGCACTGGACCAAACCACTCTGACAGCATGGGTTGTACAGAATTAAATAAACACTTTTTCTTTGCTGCACTCCCCTGACCACTAGGTGTTTTTTTTCTGATCTCTATGTCTGGCTAACCTACTCTAAATAACTTCCTGTTTCTTCTACTCCTGCTGTTCCAGTGGGGCTCTCTGAATTCCCAGCGAGTGGGGGGCATCCACTCTCATTGCAATGAGTATACTTCTAAATAGAAATGCAGCCAGGCACCAGAACGCGATTCAATCAAGGACTGAGTCTTTTTACCCATTATGTCAGTTAAGTAGATAAAGGACCCTTGACCCCATCTTTGTGCACAATATCTTGTTGTAAGTACAAGAACAATATAAACAAAACCCAACCTAACTTGGCCTTGATTGGCTTTTTCCAAACCTTCAAGTGCTAAAATGTAGGCCTGATGTTAATCTGCTCATTTCACGTAGTTGTTCTTTAATTTTAGGTGTTCTACACAGAGCAAAGAATTGTAGCAGACATCCATAAAACCCACAAGAACCTAAAACCTTAAACAAAGTGGGAAGGTGATATTACCGGACAGACCATATGGTGATTACTCATCCAATAAAGGAGAAAACCTTTGACACGTGTAGACTCATACATAATTTATCCTTCACAAATCCTTTTTTTCTAGTGTTTGTGCCAGTTGTGCAGGGATGTTTTATTTTCACTAATTATTATTTTTTTATATTAAACCTGGCTTGTGTAGGGAGGGTGAATGTAAAGGCAACCTGTTTCAGTGGAGTCGAATAAATAGAGTAAGCAGATCTGGCAGACAGACTGTTTTATGGGGGGGGGGGGCTGATGGAAAAAGCAGACAGATCGGGATCCTGCCAGACAAACCCCAGCTGGTAACCAGTTTATTGTACCTCTGTTTAGCTTTCATATATAAATAAGCAAATATCTTTGTCATTGTAAAGATGTATACACATGCATTTTCTTAATAAACTGATGGCGGATTAGATGAGTGAGAAAGAATGATGTCACTACTTATGTGAAATATTGGACCCTATGTCTAAGGAATAATTAGGGTTATAGTGGTAAAAGTGAACCAATGAACAGTGACGTCTTATGGGTTGTTACTACTTACACTAGAATTACTCTTTTTATACACAGCCAAATCCTGCTCAGTAATTCTGGGGCAGAGTGATAAATGTTTAGGCTTACTGCACCGCATTAGTTCCCATGGTACTTCCCCACATCGCACACTTTGTGGGTTTTGTATAAAGAGCAATTCTAAACCATAATTTATGCCCTTCCATATAGCATACCCCTTACATTTCTGTGTTCAAAGCGGAATACCTTTGTCAGAGGACAGTGTAGCTAGAGGCAGGGTAGAGTTACAAGCTACTCCAGGGTAGGACATTCTACTTGCTTTACTCCTTTTGTTGTAACATAGTAACATAGTTCATAAGGTTGAAAAAAGACCAAAGTCCATCAAGTTCAACCTATATACATATTGTGTCCCTACTGTGTTGATCCAGAGGAAGGCAAAAAAACCCTTATGAAGCAGATGCCAATTGCCCCATACCAGGGGGAAAATTCCTTCCCGACTCCAAATATGGCAATCAGAATAAATCCCTGGATCAACGTTCTGTCCCTATTAATCTAATATCCATAACTTTATAATATTATTGCTTTCAAGAAACACGTCCAGGCTCCTTTTGAACTCTTTTATTGAGTTTACCATTACCACTTCCTCTGGCAGAGAGTTCCATAATCTCACCGCTCTTACTGTAAAGAACCCCCGTCTGTGCTGGTGTAGAAACCTTCTTTCCTCCAACCGTAGAGGATGTCCCCTTGTTATAGATACAGTCCTGGGTATAAATAGGTCCTGGGAGTGATCTCTGTACTGTCCCCTTATATATTTATACATAGTTATTAAATCCCCCCTAAGCCGTCTTTTTTCCAAACTAAATAACCCTAATTCTGATCTTTCTGGGTACTGTAGTCCTCCCATTCCCCTTATTACTCTGGTTGCCCGTCTTTGAACCCTCTCCAGCTCCACTATATCTTTCTTGTACACTGGTGCCCAGTACTGTACACAGTATTCCATGTGTGGTCTGACTAGTGACTTGTACAGTGGTAGAATTATTTCCTTGTCGTGGGCATCTATGCCCCTTTTGATGCACCCCATGATTTTATTTGCCTTAGCAGCAGCTGCCTGACACTGGTCGCTACAGGTAAATTTACTGTTAACTAAAACTCCTAAGTCCTTTTCCATGTCAGTCGTCCCCAGTGTTTTCCCATTTAATACATATTCCCAGCCTGGATTTTTCTTCCCCATGTGCATAACCTTACATTTATCTGTGTTGAACCTCATCTGCCACATCTCAGCCCAAGCCTCCAACCTATGCAGATCCATTTGTAATCGTGCACTGTCCTCTATTGTGTTAACCACGTTACAGAGCTTAGTATCGTCTGCAAAGATTGATACTTTACTATACAATCCCTCTACAAGGTCATTAATAAATATATTAAAAAGAATAGGACCCAAAACTGACCCCTGTGGTACCCCACAAGCAACAGTAACCCACTCAGAGTATGTACCATTAATAACCACCCTCTGTTTCCTATCACTGAGCCAGTTACTTACCCACATACACACATTCTCCCCCAGCCCAAGCATTCTCATTTTATGTACCAGCCTTTTATGTGGCACCGTATCAAATGCTTTGGAAAAATCAAGATATATGACATCCAGCGATTCACCCCGATCCAGTCTTGAGCTCACCTCCTCATAAAAGCTGATCAGGTTAGTTTGACAGGACCGATCCCTTGTAAACCCATGCTGATATGGAGTCATACACTTATTTTCATTGAGATACTCCAAAATAGCATCTCTTAGGAAACCCTCAAACAGTTTACACACAACAGAAGTTAAACTAACAGGCCTATAATTCCCCGGGTCACTTTTTGTCCCCTTTTTGAATATTGGCACAACATTTGCTATGCGCCAGTCCTGGGGAACAGACCCTGTCACTATAGAGTCCTTGAATATTAGAAATAGGGGTCTGTCTATTACATTACTTAACTCCCTTAGAACGCGGGGGTGAATGCCATCTGGACCTGGTGATTTGTCTATTTTGATTTTTTTTAGGCGGCACTGCACTTCTTCCTGGGTTAGACAGGCGACATGTACTGGGGCAGTTATCTCATCCTGCTGTATATTACCTGGCATTTCATTTTCCTCTGTGAATACAGCAGAGAAGAATATATTTAATAGATTAGCTTTTTCCTGATCCCCGTCTATAACTTCTCCCTCATTACTTTTTAAGGGGCCAACGCTTTCATTTTTAACCTTTTTACTATTTATATAGTTAAAGAACATTTTGGGGTTTGTCTTACTCTCTTTGGCAATGAGTCTTTCTGTCTCCACTTTTGCTGCTTTTATCTGATTTTTACATATTTTATTTTTTTCCCGATAGCTTTTTAGTGCTTCCTCACTGCCTTCCTGTTTTAGTAGCTTAAATGCCTTTTTTTGCCATTTATTACCCCCTTTACATTTTTATTTATCCACATTGGTTTTCTCTTGTTCCTGACTCTTTTATTCCCATACGGTATGTACCTTTCACAGTGAGAATTTAAGATATCCTTAAAAATCTCCCATTGAGTGTCTGTACTCTTGTTTTTGAGGACATTTTCCCAATTTACAGTGTTAAGGGCTTCTCTTAGTTGATCAAACTTTGCCTTCCTAAAGTTCATGGTTCTTGTGGCTCCTCTAAGAGTTCCCTTATGGAAGGACAAGTTATAATGTATCATATTGTGATCACTATTTCCTAGATGCCCCCTGACCTGCACATTAGTTACTCTGTCAGGTCTGTTGGTTAATATTAAGTCCAGTAGGGCGCCCCCTCTGGTCGGGTCCTGTACCATTTGGGACAGATAATTATCCTTACTTATAGTCAGAAAACCGGTTTCCTTTATGAGATTCACAGGTCTCTGTTTCCCAGTTTATGTCGGGATAGTTAAAGTCCCCCATAATAACCACCTCATTGTGATTTGCTGCCTTGTTTATTTGCTTTAATAATTGATCTTCTGCTGCTTCCATTATATTTGGTGGCTTATAGCAAACCCCAATCAGTATTTTATTATTTTTCTTTCCATATATTTCTACCCATAATGACTCCACATTATCATTTCCCTCGCAGTGTGGCCTTTAGGCTGGACTTTACATAAAGGCAAACTCCTCCCCCTTTTCGTTTTTTTCGATCCTTCCTGAATAAACTATAACCCTGTATGTTAACCACCCAGTCATAGCGATCATCCAACCATGTCTCTGTTATACCCACTATGTCATAGTTTTCTTCAGACATTATTAACTCCAGTTCGTCAGTTTTATTGGTCAGACTTCTGGCATTAGTAAGCATACAATTTAGAGGTGTATGGTTTTTTTCCCTATGAAGCCTATCCCTATTGACTATTCTAACCCCTCCCTCCGCTCCACCCCCAGGTACATTTATAAGCCCCAGCTTTCTATCTACACTATCTTCCCCTTCTATATTGTAGTTTCCCTCCCCCCCTTTACCTAGTTTAAACACTCCTCCACCCTTCTGGCCATCTTCTCCCCGAGCACAGCTGCACCCTCCCCATTGAGGTGCAGCCCGTCCCTACCGTAGAGCCTGTATCCGACAGAGAAGTCGGCCCAGTTCTCCATGAACCCAAACCCCTCCTTCCTACACCAGCTTCTGAGCCACTTGTTGTACTGAAGAAGAAACCTGGCATATGGTGTTCTATGTCAGCACATGGCTTTACTGTCGCAGGTCGGTCACGATACATTTTACAGTTCAGTGGACCAGTCGGGGGAGATCACATGATCTTTACAACAGGTCCATGATCCCCATTGCTCTGCAGGACAGTGCCTGATAACTGACTGTCCCTTGGAAAGTATCACACTTGATGGGGAATGCATATAGTTACTCAAGGTCACATGATTTTGTTTGCCTTTAATTTGTAGTTATAAAAAGTTCATTTTACAAGAGGAGTCTTATATTCTGCATATTTACACATTAGCTCAGTTGAGAATGATTATTATTATTGTCGTTAATTATACAGAGTATTTAAAGTGGTGTAACTAACATTATGTTGGTTGCTATGATGTAAGCCCACTTTTGCCACCTAATGGAAATAAAATGTACCCAAATCTTAATGGGATGCCTTACTACATTACAATTTAACTTATTCTGTGAAACAGTTTTGCACTTGTTGCATACATTGATATATTACACGGGAAATGGAAGAGGAGAAGTTGATTCTGTTTAAAAATTTTATTTAATCTTTTAAATATGTTAAATATACATTATGTATGTAATATACATTGATGTGAAGGGATCGACAAACATTATGAGCAATGGAAAGAAAAGTGGTGAACCGGCTACAGGGTCATGGGCGTTAAAGACTCATTGATGCGGTTAGGGGGCGAAGCCTGGCCTGTGTGGTCAAATCCAATAGACTACTGTACATTCAATAGCAGTATTATTAAATGATGTGCAGTTTTTGAACTCGCATTATTCTTAAAGGGGCACTGTGACACCTTCTGACATAACTTAATTACCGTATTTGCTCTAAAAAATATCCTACAAGACTAAGATCCAGATACCCCGCAGCGCTGCAGGGAGCCTGGATCCTCCTCTATGGCAGCCAGTGGAGGTCAGTGCAATGCTTCCTCTGGGGGCTTCTATGACTGAGCAATGACATCACATGACCTTCCGGTGCTCCACCATAGAAGCCCCAGTGGAAGTGCCGGAAGCAGCGGATGTTGTCTGTTTGCATCCTGCAGCCGGTGAACTTTTGTGAGTTGCGCACAGACAACCTCCCCTGCTGCCGGCACTTCCGCCGGTGCTCTGTCATAGAAGCCCCGGTGGAAGTACCGGCCAACAGCAGCAGAAATTGTCTGCGTGCATCGCACAGAGGTCCACCGGCTGCCCCCACTAGACACCAGGGAATCTGAAGCACGGGGGACAAGTCTAGGGGATTCATCGGTAAGTCTGGGCATGGGGGGTTATAATGGTTTTCTGGAGGCAGAGTGGCATATAGGGGTGAATAAGGAATATCTGAGGGGGGACAGAGTGGCAAATAGGGAGTTAAAAGTAGACTTGTGCATTCGTCTTCGGGCGAACATGGAAACGAACACGAAAAGTGCGTTTTCGTGTTCGTTCCGAAGACACGCCGAAGAGAAGACGGCGGCGGTAAAACGTAGGCGAAGACGAAGACACACACCACGAAGATCTTCGTGATTGTCTTCGTCTTCGTCTACCATTCCCCCCCTTCATCTTACCTTGTCTTGTCTTGTCTTCGCGGCATCGCGGCAGTTCCCGGAAGTGGAAATCCGCAGGTTCGCCGTCACGGGTTACAGGGCAGTGCGAATGAGCCTATTGGTCGCCTACAGGGACCTCCTCTGGCATCAACCAATTGGTTGATGCCAGAGAAAGACCCTGCAGGTGACCAATAGGCTCACTCGCACGGTCTTTGTAGCCCCTGACAGCGAACCTATGGATTTCCGCTCCCGTTAACCCCTTCGATGCTGCGTTAACACCGCATCGAAGGGGTTAACGGGAGCAGAAATCCATAGGTTAAAGGGCCGTGCAAGCGACCAATAGGCTCACTTGCACGGCCCCTTAACCCTTTAAAAAAAAGTTAACCCCTAACTAATTGAACAGGGAGGGAGACCAGTGGCATCGGCAGTGCCGATGCCACTGGTCTCCCTCCCTGTTCAATTAGTTAAATGTCCGTACGAGCGACTTTATTGGTCGCTCGTACGGACATTTAACCCGGCACAGACTAACTAATTGAACAGGGAGGGAGACCAGTGGCATCGGTCTCCCTCCCTGTTCAATTAGTTAAAGACCAGTGGCATCGGCAGGGCAAGTTGCAGCATTGGGGTTTTAAAACCCCAATGCTGCAACTTACCCTGCCGATGCCACTGGTCTCCCTCCCTGTACAGAGTTAAATGTCCGTACGAGCGACTTTATTGGTCGCTCGTACGGACATTTAACCCGGCACGGACTAACTAATTGAACAGGGAGGGAGACCAGTGGCATCGGTCTCCCTCCCTGTTCAATTAGTTAAAGACCAGTGGCATCGGCAGGGCAAGTTGCAGCATTGGGGTTTTAAAACCCCAATGCTGCAACTTACCCTGCCGATGCCACTGGTCTCCCTCCCTGTACAAAGTTAAATGTCCGTACGAGCGACTTTATTGGTCGCTCGTACGGACATTTAACCCGGCACGGACTAACTAATTGAACAGGGAGGGAGACCAGTGGCATCGGTCTCCCTCCCTGTTCAATTAGTTAAAGACCAGTGGCATCGGCAGGGCAAGTTGCAGCATTGGGGTTTTAAAACCCCAATGCTGCAATTTACCCTGCCGATGCCACTGGTCTCCCTCCCTGTACAGAGTTAAATGTCCGTACGAGCGACTTTATTGTTCGCTCGTACGGACATTTAATTAATTGAACAGGGAGGGAGACCAGTGGGATGTGCCGGGTAAGTTGTAGCATTGGGGTTTTAAAAGTCTGCACGAGCGACCAACAGAGTCGCTCGTGCAGACTTTTAAAACCCCAATGCTGTAACTTACCCGGCAGATCCCACTGGTCTCCCTGTTCTATCAGTTAATAAATTATAGAACAGGGAGACCAGCGGGATCTGCCGGACAATTACGGCACCAGGAGTATAACAGTCTGTACGAGCGACCCTATTGGTCGCCAGCAGGGGGCTCGTCTGCCATCAACCAATGGCAGACGAGCCCCCTGCTGACGACCAATAGAGTTGCTCATACGGACATTTAAACTCCTGGCGCCAGAGCGGCTTTAACCCCGTTTTAACCCCTTAACCGGGGAAAACGAAGAAAACCCGAGCACGAAGAATGTCCGCGAATATTCGCCCGAAGAGAAGACAGGACCAGGCGAATATTCGCGGAATACGAAGTTTTTTTTTTTGCCGAAGACGAGCACGAAGACGAACACGAAGAGCCCCCTGGTGCCCAAGTCTAGTTAAAAGGCATGTCAGGGAGGCATAGTGGCATATAGGGGTTAAAAGGCAGAAAGGGGGATATAAGGCATACATGTGAATTAATATTAACTAAGAAAACTTTTTAGGGTAGTCTTATATCTGGGCTTTTTTTCCTAAATTAATATTCAAATTTTGGTTGTCTTATAATCACGGTCGTCCTATAAATGAGCAAATACGGTAATTAAAATGACCTGTTACCTATATTTATGCTTTTTGTTTGGCCCTCATTGAAGCTGAGATCTTTGTTTCAGAGTGGCAGGCCCACCCAAGTTCTCACCCATTCTTACAAATTAAGACTTTATAAGCAACTTTTTTTGTGTGTAATATAAGTAGCATTAGGACAGAATGGGATACTTGCATATGGTCTCATTTGTGTCCTACTTTTGCTTGTACTACTTAAATAGCAAAAAAAACTATTTGATCATAAAATACAGTGATTTATACAGTAATGAAGTATAGCTTTACCAAAACCTGATTTTATATAATTTTGTTTAAAAAAAAAATAATAAATTTTCATGCAGACTTGGAGGCAGCATCTCTGTACTCAAAACACCACACTGACCAGATTCTTTATGATGCTGAGTAGTCCATTCCTTTTAAGACTTTCGCTAGTCAGAGTGGGCCGCACACATTTTTTCATTGAGAGAGGGGTATGGTGGCACAAAACCTTCAGTCATCCATTAGGAAGCTGAAGAGGAAGTTCACCTTTCAGCGTGACAACCAGGGCCGACCCTACCATGGAGCAGAGTGGGGCAATTGCCCCAGGCGGCACTTTTTTTATTTTTTTTTAAGTGGAGGAAAGAGAGGGCCGCTGAGTGGTTTTCGCTTACCAAGTTTTCAGTAAACACTGGGTGCCCCTCTCTCTCCTCTGCGAGCCCTCTAGCTCGGTCTCGGTGCTGGCTTGTAATGCTGAGCGCCGGGAAATGACGTAATTTCCGGTGCTCAGCAGTAAAGCAGCGCGCACCGTGGCAGAGCAGGGAGACTCGCCGCAGGACTGCTGGAAGGTAAGTGCAAGGGGGGGGGGGATAGGGTAGAAAATGGTGCGGGAGGGAGAGAAAGGGTAGATAATGACCCCTGGTGTCGGCGGGGGCGTCATTTTAAACTTCGCCCCAAATCCACAAAAGCATGGCTTCACCAGAAGAAGATTAAGGTTTTGGAATGGCCCAGACCTGAATCCAACTGAACATCTGTGGGGTGATCTGAAGAGGGCTGTGCTCAGGAGATGTCCTCGCAATCTGACAGATTTGGAGCGCTTTTGCAAAGAAGAGTGGGCAAATATTGCCCTTCATTCCCCTATAGACGTACCAGGACGTCCAAAAAACGTCCACAAAGAAACCCCTATGGACGTCCCCGTACGTCCAGTTGCAAACGCGCGATCGGGCATTCCCTTCCGGGTTACGTCACTGCTGACGTAACCCGGAAGGTCATCGGAGGACAGGATATCCCCTGCGGGGATATCCTGCCCTCCGATGAGGCACAGAGACGCTGCGATCTCTATGCAGGTCTGTGAGGACCTGCATAGAGATCACAGTGTGATCGGTGCAGGGGGATCGCGGGGAGGGGAGGGAGAAACCATCTCTCTCACTCCCCCTCCTGTCCTGAAACAGAAAAGCTGAAAAAAAAAAAAAAAGTTAATTCATTTAAAAAATAATATTAAATAAATCATTAAAATAATAATATATATAATACAAAAAAAAATTATAATGTGAGCTGTGTTGTCATTGTGACATCACTGGCATGTTCAGGAGGTCCCTAGGAGGACCTCTAACCATTTTTGTGTAAAAATAATATATAAAAAATAATGTAAAAAAATTAAAATTAAAAAAAAATATATAAAAAAAGATAATAAAAAAATGATTAAAAAACCTTACTTCCCATTGCCCTAGCATAACATCTAGCCAGTATAACCCTCCTGCCCCCGTTCACAACCCCCAAACCCGTTAAGCCATAGGCATAAAAATTATACAAAATTGTACACCTAATAGTATGCTCCCTGGTGCTGGGAAAGTCTGGAAAATCTATATAAATTAGGTATTTCTGAAATCAGGACACCTGAATTAATAAACTTGGAGGGGATTTTCCATCACTTTACCTCATTTTGTGAGGATTCAGAGGGAAAATGTAAAAAAAAATTAGTTTAATTTTCTAATCTTCGCTAGTTTTTACTAAATTTCTCATTCTAAATTTTCAGCTAATCATCCAACTATGGTATCAAACGAAAGCTCTATCTCTCCTTGAAAAAACAATATATAGTTTATATGGGTACACTATTCACAGGTAAAGAGAATCATTGCTAAACCGACATACCCCAAAAATGGCAAAATTGCTCTGGGCTTTGAGGTACCAAAAACCCCTGGGATTGTGAGGTTTCCCCCCTCAAAGATTTCAGTTTGTTTTGCAATTTAATTGTTCATGTTATAGGTCACATTAAGGCTAGGTTTCCACTTGGGTTTTTGTCCTGCGTTTTTTTTCTTGATGAAAAACGCCAAGAAAACTGCCACTGCATTTTCCTGCGTTTTGGCGTTTTTTTCTGGAGTTTTTGCCTTTCTGTGGAAATTGCTTTTTTTGACCTTAGGCAGTTTTTCCAGCCTTTACAAGTTAGAAGTTTCACCCAGCTAAAAAAGGGATTAGGATAAATGGCAAGTATCTGCCCCCTGATGTCAATTACTTGGTAGAGTTCTACTTAAACGCCCCGGCAGACCCTTTTGTCACTTTTCTGTGGTTTGTAAGGCATGCTTTATTCCGAATGTCTGCTCCTCTTGGAAGATTGGCCCCAAATGATGGTGCAAATTGTTTGCTGTTGCTTTTGGCACGCAGGATCCAGTTGATGCGTCGCGTATGTTTGTTTGTAATGGCATGTTTGTTCCAAATGGTGTAGAATTCAATATGAACTTGTGTGAAACTGTTTGTTTCCAGCCTATTTCTCGTAGGACACACAGATACTGGGTCCATCCTCTGCATTGTAACTGTGGAAAAAACGCCATAAAAAACGCCAAGGCAATAAACCCACATGGCTTTTTCATGGCGTTTTTTCTCTCCCATAGACTTCTATTGGAGAAAAACGCCAAGATTTCCTTGCAAAAAACGCCAGAGTGTCAACATGCTGCGATTTTGAAAAACTGCCACAGAGCCCAAAAAAGCAGAAAAACGCCAAAGAGGACTGAAAAAACGCCAAACAGAAAAACGCCAAGTGGATATGGCATTCTGCGATTTCCTATTGAAGAACAGCTAACATCTGGCTGCAGCGTTTTTTCACTAAAAAAACGCCAGGTGGTGTTTTTATGGGCGTTTTTAGCAAGAAAAAAACAAGTGGAAACCTAGCCTAAAGGTGGAAAAAGTTCTGACATGATTTATCTTTGTCTCATTCTTTAACATCACAAGAACCTGGCATTTTACCAGTGGTGTGTAGACTTTTTATATCCACTGTATGTAAACACAGTTATATGACATTATTTAGTGTGTAGACCTCCTGAAATGTATTGGTTGAAACTTTAAATAATGTATACATTGTTGGTGTCTGTTGCAGGATTCCTACAGGAAACAGGTGGTTATCGACGGAGAAACTTGTCTCCTGGACATCTTGGACACTGCTGGCCAAGAGGAATATAGTGCTATGAGAGATCAATATATGAGGACAGGAGAAGGATTCCTTTGTGTATTTGCCATCAACAACACCAAATCATTTGAAGATATTCACCAGTACAGGTGAGTGGGCCAGGATATGTTTTATATATTGTGCATTTCAGGGGCTTATTCATGAAAGGGCTCTTCATTATTCTTAAGGACTGGCCAACATGAGGATGTTTCTCCTGCAAGAAGGGCTGAGCTGGCCCTGTATAATGGATGTCTTATTGTGTGAGACTGTGAAGAAACCTCCCAGATTTAACTACTCATTATACAGGGCCAGCCAAGTGCTTTCTGCAGCAGAATCTCATTGGGGTAGGCCCTTCATGTATTTGTCCTTATTTCTAAATGTACCTAAATATTTCTAAACAAGTTGCGCCCCAATAGTGGCCAGAAAAAGAGAAACTGCTCAACAAAAGTATATATTTTTTGAAAGATGACATCCCAAAGTATTTTACTTGGGGCATTTTAACACTTTTTATTTAACCATTTTAGTGGCAGTATGTCCTAAACATTGCAGTAAAATGTAATTTTTTTTTTTCATTTTTAACAAACCCATTCTATCCGAACACAGTATTTCAGTATTTTTTATGGGTACATAAAATGACTGAAACTGATTTGTATTTAGAAACACCCCCGAGTACAGGAATACCCCCATATGCATGGGTAGGGCATGTCTCTTTGGCACTGCGGGTTCAAAATTGGAACATGTACATTGAATTTTGACAGATCAGTTTGCTGGGTCCAGGTCTCATCTGAGACACGGTAGAAGTCCCATATTTTATTTTAACCCCCTAAAACTATATATTTTCAAACACTAGACAGCTCAGCGCCTTCAAAAAAAGAAAACATTTTTCACATCCACTTTGCGGTGGATGTGTGAAAAAAAAAAATAGTAGGGCTGCATAATCCATTAGTTGTCCGATTTTTTTTTTTTTGTTTTTGATTAATCGGATAAAAAAATAATGTAAATTTTTCATTTTTTAAAAATAATTTAATAAACAAACAGGGTGTTAAAAACAAACAGCAGAATAAAAAAACTTTGATAAAAATGCATTTCTTGTTTTTATTCCCTACCCCAGTTATGCACATTTGAGCCCCAGATATGCCACATACCCCCAGATATGCGACACTGCCTCCCAGATATGCCACACTGCCAGGGCCGGCCCAAGACATAATGCCACCTGGGGCGAAGTTTAAAATGCCGCGCCCCCCCACTATCTACCCTTCCTCTGCTGCCCCCCCCCAATTTTCTACCCTTCCTCTCCCTCCCTCCCTATTATCTACCCTATCCCACCCCCCTTTGTACTTACCTTTCAGCAGTCCTGCGGCGAGTCTCGGTGCCGGCTTGTAATGCTGAGCGCCGGAAATGACATCATCTTCCGGCACTCAGCATTACAAGCCAGCACCGAGACCGAGCTGGAGGGCTTGCAGAGGAGAGATAGGGGCGCCGAGCGGGTACTGACAACTTGGTAAGCGAAAAAAAAATACTTGGTGCCCTCTCTCTCTTAAGCTTTAAAAAAAAAAAAGCGCTTGGGCCCGCAAAGTGTCGCCCCTTCAAAAGTGCCGCCTGGAGCAATTGCCCCACTCTGCTCCATGGTAGGGCCGGCCCTGCACACTGCCCTCCCCACATATGCCTTATATACCCTATATGCCTTATACCCCCTGATATGCCTTATACCCCCCCCAGATATCCCATAGTGCACTCAGATTCACAGATTAAATTAACCCTCAGTCCCCAGCATTAAATTAAGATTTGAGATGACGTACCTGGCACGTCCCGGTCTGCAGCTCCCATGTAACCATGGCATACCAGGTACGTCCTGGTATCGAAGGGGTTAAGTCAGGGAGTTGAAACCACAAATTTCCTGTCAGCTTTCCCCTTTAAGAAATAGAAGTTACAGTAAAGCTTAATAATCAATATACCTTTGTTTAAAAAAAAAAAAAAGCCAATTACTCAATACCCATTATTTGAACTAAACCTTTTTCCTAGCACCTTGGAAACAGAGCACAAATTTATGTCCAAATATGAAGAAAACGTATAATTCCTGTAATGTCAAGTGATAAGTATTTTTACTTATAAGTAAAAGTAAATAAATTCCTCCCAATTTTTTCTTAGGGAACAGATAAAACGGGTCAAGGACTCAGATGATGTGCCTATGGTGTTAGTAGGAAATAAGTGTGACCTCCCTGCCCGGACTGTGGAAACACGTCAAGCTCAGGACCTAGCGAGGAGTTACGGGATACCTTACATTGAGACATCTGCAAAAACAAGACAAGTGAGTTAAATGTTCGGAAATTCTTTTAGAGTAAGGTGTTTTTTTCATGGGTAGGACCATCCTTCATTAATTTTTTTCTTACACACCAGATGTATGCAGGGCTTCCATCAGGAGGTAGCAATCATTACAGTTGTGAGGGGCACTGGTCCACTAATTAATGGGGGCTGGAGGAGGAGCCCTCACTGGGGTGAAGGAGGTCTCAGCCAATCAGGAGAGACTTCTCAACTCTCTTGATTGGCTGATAATTCAGAAAGCCTCTTGGTGTAAGCTGCAGCCGGCACCAAATAAGAAACCCACTATGTGTATGTATGTTACTGTGTTTGTTTGTGTGAATGTATGTGTGTGATGTCCGGTAATGGAGGTGGTTAATTGTCTGGGAATGACTGAATGTATATGATAATATAAATATAATTTAAAACCAGAAATCAGCATGGTTTCCCAAGGCTTCCTAATAATTTCTATAATATAAAATGTATTTTATGTGTATGTGACCATGTGTGCATATGAGTCAATGTGTTTGTGATATATACATATATAATATACACCTGTGTGTGTGATCTCATCTGCCCCCTATAGCAGAAATAAAATGTGGTCACCCTAGCCCTCGCTGGCAGGCGTTGCTTGTCTCCTGTGACACTTCAATCTTGTCTCTGTCCTCAAACTGCTTCTCTGCTTCATTTTTGTGCCCAAACGGCATGTCGGTGCCTCCAAATGACCCGTCTATCATTTGTTCTGTAAGGGGCCCCAAAAACGTCTGATGACTGTCCTGTATATATGCAAAACAGTACTGTACCTTATCAGTTACTTTAAACTGAATACATTTGTTAGCTTAATAATTAAGGCATATTTAGGTGTAAAGTGAACCAATACCTTTTTAGATAAGTACTTTGGACTTTTGAGTACATTTTATGATACCAATTATTTTTACTCGCTGGAGGTCAGGTTGTATGCTTTGTTCTGCATATCTAAGAGATACACCATGCATGCTAGCACGGACTGTACTGCATCCCATTGTACTGCTTATGTTTAATTATAATAGTTAAATATGTACAAGTAGAGATCACATTATGGTACAAGTGTATTTGGGAGGTTGTTCGCTGACCTCTGCTTTTTAAAATGTACCACTTGACTAGTCTTGAAGCCACATTAACCGTGGGCGTAAGAACCCCTAAAAATCTGGGGGGGATAGCATTTTTACTGGTAGGGTATATTCTTGTTCAGTAAACTGGGAATTGTTCATGGCAAATTTTATATAAATGTATGTGTGTGTATGTACAATTTCCTCACAAAAAAAGTATCATGTTCAGTTTTCACAGAGAAGCTCTTTATTAAACAAACAGGTCAAAGAAAATTAACCAAAAGTTTGTCCTATATTTCAGTTATTTCACTTAGAACAACTGGTAATAATACTTTAAGTAATGCACAATTGCCAAAATTTTAACAAAAGATCCTACAGAAATACAATGATGCAATTAACCCTTTCCGCATTTGTGGTCTGGGAGCAGACAACACTTAAATACTCTTATAGAAATATTTTATTAACTGCAGGCAGAGTAAGACCCTACAACCAATGCACTGTAGTGGTTATGGTGCAAAGTAGCTGTTTTGCACACTGGGGCACAGTCATGATCCCCAAAACTGTTCCCACAAAGTTAGAAGCATAGTGTTGTCCAAAATGTCTTGGTTTATCACCTTCAGCTCATAAAACGTTCTACTGGATGAATGGGAGAAAATTCCCACAGAAACTCACAAAAAAGACAAATCTTACAACCACAGATGGACCCCACTGGACACGGCCACAGAGACTACTATGAACTACTAGGAACCATCTAAGACTCCTAACACGTCATACACACAGGAACATATCCACACACTTAAACACTTGAATAACATACACACGCATGCACACACTTACATACACACACACAATGGGTTAAACATGTGTTACAGGGAATCATAATCTTCCCTTTAAGTACGACATGCCTGCTCATACACACATATGCACTGCTCTTACGCATGCCTGCCCACAAAAACACACGTATACGCTACACACTTGCCAGTACTCACACATATGCACTACCCTTACACACGCCTGCCCAAACATACATAATCTGCTCACACACACACACACACACACGCCTCCCCATAAATATACACTGCCCTTGCACATACTTACAAAGACGTATACACTATAAGACAAATACACTCCTTATATACACACATATACACTGCCCATACAGACGTACACATATACACTGCCTATGCAGACATACACATATACACTGCCTATACACACGTACACATATACACTGCCCATACACACATACACATATACACTGCCCATACAGACGTACACATATACACTGC
Organism: Spea hammondii; assembly: GCA_029215755.1. NCBI lineage: Eukaryota > Metazoa > Chordata > Amphibia > Anura > Pelobatidae > Spea > Spea hammondii. The sequence goes on from JARDYJ010000009.1 coordinate 14,703,613, forward strand.
CTATACAGACGTACACATATACACTGCCCATACAAACGTATGCACATACACGCACATATACACAGCTGCCCTATACACATATGCCTGCCCAAGTGCCCATACATATGCCTTACCATATGTATATGCACACACAAATCTACCATCAGACCCCCCACCTTCGTTCTCCACATCAGACCCCCTCCCACCCACCTTCATTCTCCACATCAGACCCCCCTAACCCACCTTTGTTTTCCACATCAGACCCCCCTAACCCACCTTTGTTTTCCACATCAGACCCCCCCCCACAACCTTCGTTCTCTACATCAGACCCCCCCACAACCTTTGTTCTCCACATCAGACCCCCTCCCACCCACCTTCATTCTCCACATCAGACCCCCCTAACCCACCTTTGTTTTCCACATCAGACCCCCCTAACCCACCTTTGTTTTCCACATCAGACCCCCCCCCACAACCTTCGTTCTCTACATCAGACCCCCCCACAACCTTTGTTCTCCACATCAGACCCCCCAATAATCAACCACCCACCCACCTTGGTTCCCCACAAATCTTACCTTTTCTTCCTTCTTCCTCCTTTCTGCTTTCTCTTCCTTCTTCCTGCTTCCTCCTTTCTGATTTCTGTTCTAACTTTCCTTCTGTTTGCCGCTCGCAGTCTGTGCAGTGCGGCTGCGCACAGCTGTTTCTGCTGAGCGCCGGGGCTGGATATAATCGTCATATCCCGTCGCCCGGCGCTCAGTTACAGACAGCTGGTGAGTGTGACCTTAATGCAGCTGCAGGACTGGTTGGGGAGATCACGGATTTCCCTAACCAGTCCTGCAGCTGCCGATCGGGCAGCTGTGAGCAGAGGCGTATCTACTGAAAATAGCGCCTATGGCAAGCACTGAAATTGCGCCCCTGTCCAAATAAAAACGCATTTACTAGCCCCTGCTGCCTATATATATATATATATATATATATATATATATATATATATATATATATATATATATATATATATATATATATATATATATATATATATATATATATATATATATATATATATATATATATATATATATATAATTAGTCCCTGCTGCCGATAGCGGGTATAGATCAACACGCAAACCCAGATCAATTGAAATTCACTTGTGATCTCAGCACTGAAGGTATATATCAAATAAACAGAATCAGACATACAAGTCCTGTATTTGCAGGTATACAATAATAATATATGAAATGTAGCATCGCAGGTATAGATCAACTGAATAAGATATTAACCCTGTATTTGCAGGTACACATAAATAATGTATGGAAACATAGCATAGCAGATATGGATCTACAGAATAACACAAAAACCCAGCTTTGCAGGTAAAGATCAATTGGAATTCACATAAAAACACGGCATTAAAGGTATATTTAAAACCCCCTAAATTACAGGCATAGATCACAGGTTGCACACCGCAAAGCCAGCCCTGGCGTCCACACTGCCGACATAGAACCTGGCCAGCACCCAGATTACACACATAAGATTTGCCATCTTTGTCCCCAAATAGCCCACCACAAGTCAACTTTGTCCCCAAACAGTCCGGCCAGTGCCATCTTTGTCCCATATACACCCTGCCTGTGCCATCTCGGTCCCCAAGGCTCAAACCTCCTGCTAGTGCCATCTTTGCCCTTCCACAATTATACATCTATGATACACAAACACTTTTACAGTCACTCACTAATTCACACTTTAATTCAGAGAACTCATCCACACATTAACTCATGCTCTCCCTCATTCACTCAATGCATCCACACATTAACTCATGCTCTCCCTCATTCAGACAATACATTCACATATTAACTCATGCTCGCCCTCATTCAGACAACTCATCCACACATTAACTCATGCTCTCTCTCATTCACTCAATGCATCCACACATTAATGCAAACTCTTTACTTATATCTACCCCCCTTCCTTATCACTTTTTAACCCCCTCCCTCATCACTTTTTAACCCACCCCTCCCTTCCTTCCTTCCTTCCTTATCACTTTTTAACTCCCTCCCTCCCTTATCACTTTTTAACCCCCTCCCTGCCTCCCTCCCTGCCTCCCTTATCACTTTTTAACCCCCTCCCTTCCTTATCACTTTTTAACTCCCTCCCTTCCTTATCACTTTTTAACTCCCTCCCTTATCACTTTTTAACCCCCTCCCTGCCTCCCTCCCTTCCTTCCTTCCTTCCTTATCACTTTGTAACTCTCTCCCCTCTCCCCTCTCCCCTCTCTCTCACCTTGAAGTCCAGCGACGGGAGCACGATGTTGCTGTCTTCCTGCACCGCTCGCTGGTGCCCGCTGCTTCACTGCTGAGCGCCGTAATATGACGTCATATTTCGGCGCCCAGCAGTGAAGCAGCGGGCACCAGCGAGCGGCTTTTAAACACTGATGCGGAGGAGATAGAGGGGCGCCTAGCAACCGCTCGGCGCCCCTCTATCTCCTCCGCATCAGTGTTTAAAAGCCGCTCGCTGGTACCGGCATTTCATGCAGAGCGCCGCAATATGCCGGCATATTGCGGCGCTCTGCATGAAATGCCGGCACCGGGATGGGGGTAGAGGGCTCGTGGAGGAGAATGAGGGGCGCCGAGCGGTTGCATCAAAAAAAAAAATAAAAAATGCCGGTGAGCGGCATTTAAAAGCCGCTCACCGGCGCCCCCCTTGAGATGGCGCCCATGGCACGTGCCATGGCTGCCATACCCTATATAGGTGCACTCACCCTGGGGGGGATTTCTATATTATCGGTCCCCCCTGCATGATTTCCTGGGGGGGATCCGTCCCCCCCGGTTCCTACGCCCGTGACATTAACCTAATTTTAATATGATCTTAGCTCCAGAGAATGACCATATATCAAGCCTTTTTTATATTATTATTTCAGTACATTTTGTTACTTTTAACATATAATCTACCCTTTTTTGTAAAAGAGGGGCTGGTGCTCCTCTGGACCTGTCACCTTATGGCTAGCTCACCAAGGTCAGAATACACAGCTGCATACAGCTACAGTGACCCTTGTCTTGCAAGCTTACATTCTATTATTAGTATGAATAAAGGTCCACTCACAGTTTGTGTTTTGCTTCTAGGGCGTAGAGGATGCCTTTTATACATTGGTGAGGGAGATCCGACAGCATAAATTACGAAAGCTGAACCCTCCTGATGAAAGTGAAAAGGGGTGTCTGAACTGCAAGTGTGTTGTGTCCTGACCAAGGTAGGCATTGTTTTACTGAAATACCCACTGAATTATTTCCAAAGCATATTCTGCAGATTAGGCTGTAGTGATACAGTTTGGCCACATGAGGGAGGTGTATGACTTCTAAAGAAATGTCAAACCTTTGTGTCGGTGACACTAGATCACTCTGCCCATGCAATTACAGTCATTGTGCGATCTTGTAACTTGTGAGTTGGCCACTAAAAAGGATGTAAGTTTAACACCCACTAACTCAATACGTCTGTTAGTTAAATACAATGTTGGTACCTGCCAATTCCTCTGGGTATATGTGGCTCTTTATATTTTCATGATTGATTGTTTTCTCAAATAAAAGTGCACACATGCCAAAGAGGCAAGTGGCACTCTTTTGAAGTGTGTGCCTTTCTGGCAGGGCGGCGGTTGGGTGTCTGGATCCGACTCTGCGGTTTGCTTAGTATGGGTTGAATTTCTCACATGGTCTGGATAAGCCAGGTGTTTGTGAGTGGACTAGTCATCCAAAAATGCGGATAACATTATGCACTCATTATGGCCGCTTTATTAGGTACGCTTTACTAGTACCAGATTGGACCCCCTTATGCCGTCAAAACCGCCTTCATTCTTCGTGGCATACTTTCTACAAGGTGCAGAGATTTTGGTCCATATGCACATGATGCCATCACGCAGTTGCTGCAGATATGTTGGCTGCACATCCATGATGTGAATCTCCCGTTCCACCACATCCCAAAGGTGCTCTATTGGATTGAGATCAGGTGACTGCGGAGGCCATTGGAGTACAGAGAACTCATTGTCATGTTCAAGAAACCAGTTTGAGATGATGTGAGCTTTGTGACATGGTGCATTATCCGGCTGGAATATGGATACACTGTGGTCATAAAGGGATGGACATGGTCAGCAACAATACTCAGGCTGTCACATTTAAACGATGCTCAATTGGTACTAAGGGGCCCAGAGTGTGCTAAGAAATTTCCCCCACACCATTACACCACCACCAGCTTGAGCCATTAATACAAGGCAGGATGGATACATGCTTTCATGTTGTTTACGCCAAAGTCTGACCCTGCCATCTGGATGTCGTAGCTGGAATCAAGACTCATCAGACCAGTCAACGTTCTTCCAGTCTTCCATTGTCCAATTTTGGTGAGCCTGTATGAATTGTAGACTCAGTTTCCTGTTCTTAGCTGACAGGAGTGGCACCAGGTGTGGTCTTCTGCTGCTGTAGCCCATCTGCTTCAAGGTTCAAAGTGTTGTGCATTCAGATACAGTATTCTGCATACCTTGGTTGTAACGAGTGGTTGCTTGAGTTACTGCTGCCCACTGGATATTTCCTTTTTTTATTTTTTGGACCATTCTGTCTGAACCCTAGAGATAGTTGTGCGTGAAAATCCCAGTAGATCAGCAGTTTCTGAAATACTCAGATCATCTGGCACCAACAACCATGCCACTTTCAAAGTCACTTAAATTCCTTTTCTTCCCTATTCTGATGCTTGGTTTGAATGTCGGCAAGTTGTCTTGAACACGTCTACATGCCTGCAGTAAATGCATTGAGTTGCTGTCCTGTTATAGCTAATTAGCTATTTGTGTTAACAAGCAATTGAACAGGTGTACCTAAAAAATGGCCAGTGAGTGTATATGCATTGTGCTAGCAAAATCACTAGCAAATGTTCTGTATATTAATTTATAGTTGCCTAAGTTGTACTGTAACACTTTCTGGAGCATTTCAATATGGTTGAGTCGGTGCTGCACATACATGCTTGCTTACCCATTATTGCGCACAGATCATTTTGGGAACATAACATAGAGAATTGTGGGTTCATGGTTGTGACAGAATGACCTGTCATACAAGGCCCCAAGGTACTCAGAGATGGCTCCAGCCTGGCTGTTATAGAAAGATAGCACAGGTAAACTAATCTCATCAATAGGATTGCTGCCAGGGGAATTAAAGGTTGGGTTCAATACATGTATCTGTTTATCTATGTTAAAGCAATTCTGTGGATATATGAGGCTATGTTTTACAACAATAAAATGTTCATTCTTGTTGTACTCAATTCAAGGTAGTTGTGTCTACTAATTGGGTACACATTGGGGCTGGAAGTGATTTCAGGGACAACAGGAGGATACATCTGGGTGATCTCTGGGAGTTACTACAAATCTCTTGGTGAACCCATTACGGTAACAATTTCTAGCCTTTAGGTTAGATGCAGGCATTACAAGCTTAACTTTTAAGGACACTCCCAAGTAAGGACATAGTTACAGCTAAACCCTTCCCCTGTTTACATACACTTGCTTTGCAAGGCTGGACATACTCTGGGCTTATTGTGTACGCCTGGCAGCCATATTTATAACTTTTATCTCTGTGCTGGCATAAAGGTAATGGGGATGGGATTTAAGGTTACATTTAACTTTTCACTTGTGTGCTTCCCGATTGGTGCACATTAATTGTAAAGTTTTATACACTGTGGCATGTTTTTTTTTTTTTTTTTTTAATTATTATTATTTTTTTTTTAGGTTGAATGGTCATAGCCTAACCTCAAAGTATTTCCCTGATCTGCTCCCAAGAAAATGGCAGACACAACGGTGGATGACCCTTTAGAAGATATGCAAGACTGTGGCCTGTCAAAGACACCTCCCAAGACTCTGACAGGCTCATTCTGGGGCTTTGTTGATATCTAGTAATTTCTGTTGTCTTCTGAATATGTCAACCAGCAAATGGGTTAATGATACCACAGGTCTACATCCTAGAACAAAATGGTTATTGTCACTTTTTTGTCCGAAATGGACCTTTTCTCAGAAATCATCTGCAGCTCTAAATATGGGTGGATGTCCAAAGTAAATCTCTAAGAATAACTATGCTCTATTCTGGCCAATGCATGACATCATAGTATAGGTTTCCAAACATTTGCAAATAGTATAGGTTTTCCACCATTTGATGCAGCAGTATTTAGCCAGAGTGTCTTGTGTGTAATTATCTGTACACACTGGGCCTCCCCAACTTGCTTTTCTCTGTCTTTAGCAGCATAGTGATGCAAATGGAATGTCAGTGATTACTACTAAAAGTAGTAGGAGGTTTATAATATATATGTGGAGGCAATCTGTCAAATGAATTGTAAAATGTTTTAACATTCAAGCCCTCAGGCACTAACCTTCAAGGCTGCTGGTTGAGATAGTCTAGCTCTTAACTGCTTTCCTACCTAGATATAAAAGACAGTTAGACTGTAATACAGATTATATGTAAAAAGTCTGACCAGGATCAAACATCAGCTGCACCCTGAAAATCCACACATGGCATTTTACCCATGATGGAGTGCTTATTTGTCGTAATGCTTTTTGTGTCTACAAACTTTAAATAATAGTTTTTATTTTATTACATTTAGATAAAATGCAACTAGACTATAAACTTAATTCGAACAAATCTTAAATACTCATGTCTCGAAAAGGGTTTTCAAATAATAATTACTCTGTATGTCTTTTTAAGCCTAGAGGGGCACCTGCAACATTTACCCTTATGTTGCCTTTCTCTGTTTAAAGTGACACCCCATTAGTGTGTTTGGTTTGATGGGTGGTTATCAGTAGGAGTTCTTATACTCCTTAGAAAAAAAAATGTTTTCGGCTTTATAAATTAGAGCAACAGGTTCTGTTTGAGCTGGTGAAGGTCCTGCATTAAATGTTACAAATTTGAACATTTAAAACGGGAATTTGGGATTCACTAAAGTGAGACCTTGTAAAACTTGAATTCCACTCAGTAGCTTATGAAGCGCCAATTGGTGAGCTTTCAGCTCCTATGGAAATAACTGGCAGTTTAACCTATATATATATATATACACCGATCAGCCATAACATTATGACCACCTGCTTAATATTGTGAAGGTTCCCCCTTTTTGCCACCAAAACAGCCCTGACTCGTTGAGGCATGGATGCCACTAGACCATTTAAGGTGTCTGTAGTATCTGGCACCAAGTCGTTACATGTAAGTTGCGAGGAGGGGCCTCCATGGATGCATCATGGTACCATGTGTTCTCCAGGTAAACGATGCACCCGTGATGTAAAAGAAAACATCATTCATCAGACCAGGCCACCTTCTTCCATTCCTCCATGGTCCTGTTCTTAGGCTCTTGTGTCCATTGTAGGAACTTTTGGCAGTGGACAGGAGTCAGCATGGGTACCGTGAATGGTCCGCAGCTACGCAGCCCCATGCGTAACAAACTGTGATGCACTGTGTGCTCTTGACAACTTTTTATAAGAACCAGCATGAACCTGTTCACCAATTTGAGCTACAGTAGCTCATCTGTTTGTTTCTCCACAATTTGGCCCTTGTCAAGGTTGATTAAATCCTTACGGTTGCCCATTTTTCCTGCTTCTAACACATCTACTTTGAGAATTAAATGTTCGCTTGCTGCCTAATATATCCCAGCAACTGACAGGTGCCATGATAAAAAGATTGTCATTGTTATTCACTTGACCTATCAGTGGTCATAATGTAATGGCTGATTGGTGTATTTGAAAGCTAAGCAGCAGCCAGACGTACATATAGTAGCTGAAACCTGCAGCTAAGCTGATAGGTGTCTTGAGGCCTAAATACACTCCAAAACAGGAACAAAATGGTACCTTGCAAATCAACTAACTGATCCCTGGCCAGCCCTTCTTACAGGATGAACATGCTAGGGAAAACAGTTTACATGTAATTACTTATTTGAAACAGCTATTCTTATGCAAGCTATCCTAAAAGCTCAATTTTACTAATAAAACCAACCAAATGTAATGGTTTTTTCTTAGGCTTTACTGTTTTTAAACTACCATAAACATTAAACTGCCAAGATGTGTGGCTTCCATAGACTTGTAGCTGGACTGTTGGTGTTTAAAGGTACATGAAAGTGACCTCTAAAGCCTTATTTAAGTGTAATAAATGCACACAGTGCATGAAAAGAAGCTTGGATGTGCACAATATTTGTTGAGATAATGTTTTGTATCTCTTTCTGTACAAATTGTTCCTCCTTAGTTCCTTAAGGAACTATAGGCCTATACCAAATATCTGGTATTAAGCGTAGTCGTGCAATAGAGCAGCGTGCCTTCACCCTACTATGTTTCCATAATGTTTACTATTCTTTAATCAAAAGCAGTGACCTATAACATTTGATTTCCATCATGTAAAGAACAGAGAGGAATATGATAACTAAAGTTTAAAACTCATTAACCCCTTTGCTGTGACAGGCCCTGAATGGGAAAGGTATGTATTTGTCTTATATTCTGTCCAGACCCTTTTATTTGAAACCCATTATGTAAATTGTATCATACTTGCTGGACTGTATTAAATTCCTAAGGAAAAAACTCTGTTTTTATTTATTGTATATAAGGCAGATTTGCATTAAAGTTCTGGCTATTTAAAACATTGCTGTTTTCTATATTCTTTTTTTGGAGGCATAGTATATTTGAAGCGTATTTGCTGCAATAAATATAAATAATGAAAGTTCTCAAGTTTCATACTAAAGCAAGGGGTGTGTTACAGACACAGAAGGGATGAAAATATAATGTACTTATACATGTTTGCTTGTTTTTTTTTTATATCTTGCTCCCAAAACAAGTCAACCCAAAAACCCATACCTATCAGAGGAAAGGTTGTATGCTTCTCAAAGGAGGTGGGTTTTTGACATTTGCATATGAGGGAGAAAATCTGACAGAATTGGGAAGAGAATTCCAGAAAAGGTGTGCAGCACGGGTGAAATCCTGGAAAGATTAATCTATCTGCAGTGTTGAGGACAGAATAAACATTCCTGAAGAAAAATGTCACATACATAGAATACAATTCCCACATTCTCAAAAAAGGTAATAGGAAGTAGTTACTTTTCCAGTAGGAGAGTAGAACATTTCTAAGGATGGTACTACAGGAAGCCTCTTTTTCTCACTCATCCTAGTTAAACGTTCAGTTTTCTTTAAAACCCCATATTGTTGAGGTTGGTTAAATTAAAGCATAATTTACTGTATGTGTGTTACCTGTCGCCATGCAGGAGAGGGAGACCCCTGTGTTTCGGAATCCTGACCTCGGCTTGAGTCCTACCTGACTTCAGTGTCTCCTATCCAGCTGTTGTGTGACAATGTGATGCCTTTTTTTTTTTTTTTTTTTGGCGGATTGTGTTCTGCTTGCTGTTCGATAATTTGGATCAGTTTATTTTGCTTCTAAATTTTCAAAATTATTGAATGCACATTTTTTTCTGTATTTACCTTCTATATATTGTCACACAAGGTATAGGTGTCAGGATAAGGATCTGCAATGCAGAGTTGGTTTAACCTGCTACATAGCACGGAAATAAGAAATTCGTAATCAAGGCAGGCTGAGGTTAGGAATACTGGAGCAGGACTGGTGTCAGGATACCAGAATAAGGCAATAAAGGTCAATGTCAAGCAGAGGTCTGGTACACAGTTCAAGTTTCCAAAGACAGCCGTACAATAGGATAAGGCAAACGTGGGCAAGGCAAGGTAAGGCAAAAAAAAAAAAAATTAAAAAAAAGAAACCGGTGCAGTGCTCAGAACAAGGCAATATAACAGAATAATACCAAGAGACTATAGATCTTTCATGGGCAAGGGCTACAAGGAAAGGGAGGATAATTAACGGGAAGGGAGTACACACCCATCGATAAGAACTGGGTGTGTCTTGCCTTTTAAAATATGGAGCAGTTGTTGCCCCTTTAATTTCTAAAAAGTAACATGCACATGGATGAACAAATTAAGTTTACAAAAAGTAGAGGTAATTAAAGGGGGTTTCACAACAAGCTTCTCATTACTAGCATTAAAAAAATGTTTTTGGGGTGGAGCCTACTGCCGAACAAGATGGCCACGTGTTGAGGGAGCAGGAGAGGTCAACAAGTAGTAAAATTAGGCGTAGGCTGTGAGTGATGCAACACAATAGACAGGCACAGAATGTATGTTAACAGATGAAATTGGGGTAGCTCACTACCCTTTTCATGCAGAGGGCAAAGACTATAGAGCAATTCGACAAACACAAGGCACTAAGGCCTGAAAATACGGAGGAATCATCCATCGACTATATGCTGCCAGATGACAGACCTGCTAGCGAATTAACATCAGCACAAGTGGAGCAGATATCAACCAAGCTGCTTACTCGCCTACTACAGGGGTTGAGGCAGCAAATCAAAACAGACTTCCAGTTGCTCTTGGTGGAGGCTAAGCAGGATATTAAGGACTATCGATCCTCACGGGGGTGCGCGTCTAGGAGCAGAGAGGACCGGCCGGCGGCTCCTGCTATCCGGATGAGCAGGGGGCTGAACGCGAGGACTGTGTCTCAGTTCCCCTGCCAAGGAAGAACTGGAACACGTTGATGCATATAATGGCTTGGCAGGCCAACTGTCCAACTGTGTTTGACAATCTATGGGCCAACCTGTTGAATATAGAGGATAGCTCCATGAGAAATAAAATGCAGATTTGAGGGGTGCCAGAGTATCTAGGCACATCTGCTAACTGGGCATGTGCAAGAATTGTTTGCAGCCATATTGTCAGGCTCATCAAATCTCAGCCCTTACTGGATGTTGGAGTCCAGGGGCACCGGAGTGTAAGAACGCACAGTGATAGACACACATTACAAAAAAAGCTGAATATAGGTATATTAAACAAAGCAGATACATCTCACCATAAGTATCAGAGTAGGAGGCATATCAAGTATACAGACTGCTGGGAAGTATGAAGTTAGAATAGTCCAGGTAAGAATCCAAAAGGGTTTTGGATAGATAGCAAACAAAAAGGGTAAATTCAATAGGCAGTCCGGGTCAAAAAGGTAACAGGCAGGCAAAATAGTAACTCCGTAAGAGTTGGGCATGAACTATAGGTCCAAAGTAACTTAATTAACTCACCTCTGTAACTGAAAGGCAGGGATATAAAGCCTGTTGGTTAGGTCAGGTGTGGTAATAACAGGCTTCAGGTGAGGGAGGAAGGGTTATAAAGCATGTTGGTTAGTTCAGGTGTGGTAATGACATAGGCTTCAGGTGAGAGATGCAGGGTTATAGCATAACCAGGCAGCTGAACATAAATACACAGAACACGGATTCTAAACATAACCAGACAAGACATACATGGTTCAGGACACCACAAAGGGCAGGGAACAAGGCAAGGAACACAGGGGATGGAGCGAGGAGCCGAGATCCTCAGACGCTTCTCCTATAAGCAAGGATAGGCTATCTCAACCGGGACAAGGGGAGAGGAGAGAGGAACCGAGATCCTCAGATGGATGGCCATGCCTACCAGTTTGGAGGGCTTGGGGCCGAATCCTGACACACGTTGTCAACGTAGACATCAAGGATGAGGCGCAAGAACATGTGGAAAAAATAAAAAAATAACAATAATAGTGTAATAAGTTAACACACTACTAATATATAATAGTGTGAAGTGCACTCACAAGAGTAGCAGTAAAGAAGGCTCGTCAAAAACCACAATGACTTGAATTATTCTAGTGTGAAGTGCACTCACAAGAGTAGCAGTAAAGAAGGTTTGTCAAAAACCACAATGACTTGAATTCTTCTTAGAATCTGGAATATAGGTAAATAACCCCAAATAGTGCAGTATCTTTTTTATCAGTATTTAATTGGCAAAAGTAAAAAAGATGATGGCATAACCGAAAAGACGTATGTGTGTAAGTCCCGAATACCGGATGACGATAAACGTCCGTAGATCGATCAGGTTCCAAGATCTTGGTTCAAAATATAAAATCTCAACGCATTTTGCCGAAAATAAAAACGGCTTCCTTAGGAGAAAACTTTAAAAGTCAGTAGAAATGCTGCAGGCTAGAAGTCTCTGTGTAAAAGTTTAGTTTTATGTGATTTCCTGATGACGTACTGACGTCAATGCGTTGTGCCGTCCCTCCGATTTCCCGGCTTGGTGTGTTTGTTTGTAGGGTAACAATAAAGTTTTATCACATGTTCAAGAAAAGAACGTAACGAAACGGAGAAGCTTCTCTTCAGGCTGCTGTTCTTGATTTCTGTTTTCATATGATGATGGACAAGTAGCTCAGACAGGAGGGAAACGGAGCAAGCAAAATTATGAAATTATGAAAACGGTTTAATAAAAACAATTTTAAGCTTCTTTTGAGTTTGAGTGAGTTCATTTCAAATAGAGTATAGCATAAAAAGCCCATAAGAGACGAGAATATGGGAGAGAGGTATATGTATATGTATTTGTGAGAGTATCCCAATAGTTTTATATAGCAAGAAAAAATCAGATGTAGGAGGGTGAATGTGATTAAAAAAGGACATATTGAAACATATAAAATATAATATCCATAAAAAATTGTGGATAAATAAATATATTAATTTCTTACAAAAATATATCAATTGAACAAATAATTTATTAAAAAAAATTATTAAAAATCTTAAAAAAATCTATTCATTTAAAAAATTTATTAGATCATATATCTATTTGACATATAACATATAAATATTTAATATATAATAAATATATATAGTAAAAATATTATTATAAGAAATATTAAAAAATATATTTCAAATAAATGTTAATATATCCAAATCTACATTTTAAAAGTTTGGAATTTAAAAATCCATTCTGTTTCTTTTCACGCCAGTGGGGAGATACTAAATCAATTCCTATCATTTTAAAATCTGAGAGAGAAAACATTTTTGATGCAGTGTCTTTGCACACTGTGTTTTAAATTGTCATGTCTTATACCCCCTAAATGTTCTAGTACTTTTAATTGTCAACACATTGTCAACGTGGAAGCGTCTGAAATAATTTTTCATAGGACACAGGATACTCAGACCTAAATCTATTACATTGTCTACCCCGAGAGACGTTATCAACAGAATACACTCCTTTTACATTCAAGCTTCTATTATGCAAAACCTGAGGCGGGTGGAGAACCTGCCAGCCAAGTATGCGCACATGCAAATATTCCAAACCTGTCTCCATACACCATGCAAAAAAGAAAGGAACTGATACCAGTAACAAAGATCTTGAGAGAGCAAGCTATACTTTATCTTTTGAGATTCCCTGTCAAAATTGTACATTCAAAAAACGGAAACACAGTTATTATCTCCAGCCTGGAGGAGTGATGAATGCTGCTGCAAAAGTGAGAGTACATGGCAGGAGCATCCGTGGGCCCCCTAGGAAAAAACTCACCATAAGACACGGACACCAAATTGCAGTGGAAAAAAAAGTCCACAACTTTAAAACACAATTCACAAAAAGTAATTGTCATACAAAATACAATAGAACAATAATATCCCGACACCACCCACACCATGACAATGACCCCAAACAATAATTTAACAATAACCAAAAACATAACAATAAAGTGCCAATACTTTACTTTGCCAAAACTCCAAATAGGGGTATACCCAGATACCCCTACACCCCCAGGTTCTGAGCCACAGACCAGCTCGCAACCTACGAAACATACCAAACCAACAACCTTTAGTTATATTTTACCACTCAAACCCCCATTCAAAACTCTCCAAACTTGCCTCTCCACCCCGCCGCTGTGACAAAACGGGACCCCCCCCCCAAACCATAAATAGAGAGGGAGGGACAACCACAGGTCTGAAAAGCTGATTATAAAATGAGCTCACAAAATGGATACCAGCTATTTATATGACCCAACCCCCTAACCTGGCAAGCCAATAAAATTAAAACAAAACCCCTTAGGCCCACCTCCTAGCCCTGTCAGGGCTCCCTCCACTAAGCTGCGCATGTTCCAGAAGCTTCAAAAGGAATGGATAACAAATACAGGTAAAAGAAGAAGTCAGGATCTTCAACACCAAAATTATTCAGAAGATGTCAATGGGGGGGGGGACACAGGCGTCCGAGCAACCACTAAGGGGTGCTTTTAGCTTTCTATGTATCCTCATTAAAGTGCAACAAATGAGAAATAGTTTTCTCAGATTTCATGGTTAACTTATCAGACTTGTTTACTAGAATACCAATCACCACCAGGACTTTAACTGGTACAAAATGTCCCTGACATAGATTGGTGGAACTCAATACATATTCTGGATACGACGCTTTGCAAAATCACCATCCCACAACATAGGACTATACTTTTTATTCAGTGAACCACAAAACTTATTATATTATAGATTGTATCTTATTGGAAAGCCAATTGCTCCAGAGTGATAGACATGGAGGTGGGAACTATCACATGGTCGGACCATGCCGCAATAACTGTTACGCCAAGAGGTGCTGTGGGCAATGAACAATAAATGACACCTGTATGAAATAATTTTTTGAACTGAACATTACACCAGACGTTACAATATAAGTATTATAGCAAGCCCATAAAGCAGTCACAGAATATCAGCTCATTCAATATACAGCAAGAACCAAGAGATAGAGATTACAAAAACATGATTGAGGTGTTTTTATAACCAAAGGACCTCTTGCAAACAGGCTCCAGAGGATATGCTATGAACGACTACAGTTAATCTGCCCAAACCAAACACCTACAACACTGTTATTATAACAACTAAATCTGTTTTTTCTACCGCAATTGGGTTGTTAGCCTTTTTGAATATCATCTGTGCAGAAGAGAATGCAGTTGCATGTTTACGTGAATACAGTGTTCTGGATTCACCACAAAATGCAGAGCCTTGTCATCGATATGCGAGAAAAAAGAAAACGTGACAGAGGCAGGGAACATGGACATCTACTTGTATGTGGTCGTAAGGGGTGCCAAAGTTCAAGTTCTGTTTAAAAAGGAAACACATTTTTCCATTATACGGATATAAACAACAAATTACACTGCAACCTGAGCTTGTGTGAATTTTTAGAACTGGTGTTCTTTTTTTGTAATGGAAATGAACAAAACAGTGACTCTTACAGGAAAGGCTACTAGCACTGTAACTGGCTGATTTAATATGTGCCGACAGGTGTCATGGTGTATAAGGTAAGATGGTTGACAGAGACATTAACCCCATCCAAATTGATGAGGCAAGATTTGCTGGAAATATAAACGTGGAAGAATGCTAAAAGGCGGTAATTCTCCTCTTTCTGAAGATAGTGATGCAGATTTAGAAAACAACAAGGAACCATGGACCTAGAATTGATGGGCATTGGGTTTTCAGTCTGAAGCAAGGCTCCAATTGTCGACATTCTTTTGTGGAATGGTGTGACTTATACCAATCATTCAGCGTAAATGCGAAACAGGTTCATCAATTCATTCTGACGAATGACCTGCATATGGAAATCTAAATGCCATGGTTATAGCCTTTTTACAGTGAATAATCAAGAAGATTATGTGGATCCAGTGACAGGAGTAAACACGTAAGCGATTGAAGGCCAGCGATTGATGGGCCAAAATACGCATTTTGAAGAAAACGAAAGGCTTTCTTAACCCCTTAAGGACAATGGGCGGTCCCTAAACCCATTGAAATCAATGCATTTTGAGCCCGTACATGTACGGGCTTTGTCATTAAGGGGTTAACCCCTTGATGACAATTGCCGGTCTGGGCACATCACCGAAATTCAAGTCGTTAACGACAACTGACGTGCCAGGACCGGCACGTCTTTAAACGGGTGCAGAAAGCGATCTATTTTCGCTTTCTGCACCGAAACGGCGTTGCTGTAATGCCTCGACCTTGAGGCATTCAGCAACGCCATGATCGGCACAAAGGGGCCATCTCTGGCCCCTCCCCTGGGCGTCAACATACGCCATACTTAGTATGGCGGCGGACGCCCCGTTTTAAAAGCGTTTAGGAGGCGATCAACGATTGCCTCCTAAACTTAAATGGTGTCGCTGGAATGCCTCGATCAGAAGGCATCCAGCGACACCAAACACAGCTGCCGGTGATCTTCGCCATCAGCAAGATGGCGGCGGCCCGGGAAAAAAAACAATAAAGACGAAAAAGCTCTCTAGAGGGTCTCCAGACCCTCTAGAGAACTCTGGCTCCACTTGCAGGTTGAATACAGGTACTGCATTCAACCATGCAAGTCAATGGAGCTCAGTTTTCTAATCACAGTGTGATTAGTAAAAATAAATGAAAAATAAAATAAAATTAATAATAATTAGAAAAAAATAGTAAAAAAACAGTAAAATGTAAAAATAATTTCCCACTGATGTCACTATCAGGGGAACCTTCAAGTTGAAAAAAAATGTTACATTTTTTTTTTAAGAGGCAAAAAAATAAATAAATATATATATAAAAAATATATTTTTGTGAGCAAGTCCTAAAATTAGCATATTAGCTTAAAACAATTCTCGCATGGAAAGAGTTAAAATACTGGCATATTGTATGCCCATGGGGTGTCTACTTTTAAAAAATGTATGATTTGATGGGGCAAAATTGAATGGCCACACATCTAATTTCCAATTAGAAAAATGCACACATACCAAATGTGGCCTTTTAGTTCCCCCAAAAAATTATAAACTCATGCATGTGGGGTATCACTGTACTCAGGAGATGTTGCTGAACACATATTGGGGTGTCGTGTGACAGCAGCATATACCAGGAGATGTAAATTAATACATAAAGTAGGTGTGTGTGGGAAAAATACACACACAAAAATACTACTGTAAACTTTGAAAAAATGCTGGTGGTAAAATGTGTGCATGCAAAGAGTTAAAATACCAGCATTTAAAATACCCTGTGGTGTCTAGTTTTCAAAAATATATGGTTTTGTTGGGCACACTGAAATGGCCCGGCTCAAAGATGTACCAAATAGGGCATGGGCAGTGGATCCCCAAATGCCAAAGTTCAACATTGAAAAATGTGCATGCCCCAAATGTGGCCCTTTTGCCCCCAAACAGCCAGGCAAAATCATTCATGTGGGGTATCACTGCACTCAGGAGATGTTGCTGAACACATATTGGGGTGTTTTGTGATAGTGACATATACGAGAACTTTTTAATTCATACCTGAAGTAAAATGTGTGTGACAAAACAAATGCAAAAAAATGACTACCACAAAGTTTGACAAAGACTGGTGGTAGATATGGTGCATGGAAAGAGTTAAAATACTAGCATTTGAAATACCCTGGGGTGTCTAGTTTTCAAAAATACAGGCTTTATTGGGCACACTGAAATGGCCCGGCTCAAAGATGTACCAAATAGGGCATGGGCAGTGGATCCCCAAATGCCAAAGTTCAACATTGAAAAATGTGCATGCCCCAAATGTGGCCTTTTTGCCCCCAAACAGCCAGGCAAAATCATTCATGTGAGGTATCGCTGTACTCAGGAGATGTTGCTAAACACATATTGGGGTTTTATGATATAGTGACATATACCAGAACCTGTTTATTCATACCTGAAGTAAAATGTGTGTGAAAAAACAAATGCAAAAAAATTACTACCATAAAGTTTGACAAAGGCTGATGGTAGAATAACTGCTTGGAAAGGGTTAAAATACTAGCATTTGGAATACCCTGGGCTGTCTAGTTTTCCAAAATATATGACTTGATGGGGTAAATTGCATTGGCCGGCTTCAAAGATACCCGAAATGGCACATGGGGGAAGAATTACCAGATTTGTAAAAAATGGCTTTGAAATAGCAAAACGCTACCTGCACTTATTGCTCCATAATGTGTAGAAAAAAGCAAAAAAACATAAAAACATTGGGTATTTCTAAACTCAGGACCAATAGTAGAATCTATTTAGCAGGTTTTTTTATTGCCTTTTATAGATGAGTAAAATATTTTTCAACTAAAAGTTAGAAACAGCCATTTTTTTCTAAATGTTTCACCATATTTTATACTTTTTTTAATAGTAAATAATATGATACAATCAAAACAATGTCATCTAAAGAAAGCCCTTCTTGTCCTGAAAAAAACAATATCTAATGTGTGTGGGTTCAGTAAAGGGAAAGAAGAAAATTACAGCTAAACACGAGCAGCGCAGAAATGTTAAAATCGCCATTATCACGAAGGGTACAAAAAGTAAAATCAGCCTTTGTCACGAAGGGGTTAAAGGACTAAAAAAAATAAATTGTATTTGTATGTCATAAAATTTAATCTAAATGATCAAATTAAATATAAAGCTATATTGTTCATTGGTTTTTATAATAAAGTTCAGGTAGACTGCATGCTAAAGTAGCACCCCCCAAGTTGTATTGGCATATAGTGAACACAGTCATCCATATAAGTCCAAATGGGAGACAGAAATACAAATGTCACTTGAGCCAGAAGATTGGGATCAAATTTCACTAAAAATCACATAAACTAGTAAACACATTGTGGTAAAACTGATATACAGATGGTACCATACACCAAGTAGATAAGTCAAAATGTATCCAGACCATTCAGATAAATTTTGGAGGGAAAGCAGGGCATATGAGTCATATCTACATGTATGGTGGTCCTATCCAAAAATGTGGCTGCAAATGTTTTAGAAGATGAAGCAGATAACACATATGGATTTAGTGCTAGTGAAGTGAAACGCTTCTAAACAAAATCCTTGATTGTGGTGTAATGCACAAAGAATACAATATAAAGAATAAAATAAATATTGTGCTGTGTTTTTTAAATAAATGTTACTAGTTTTACATAAAAGAATATAAAAATATTTATATTATTTAACCCATTAACGACCTTTGCCGGTTCAGGACCGTCACGGAAAGACGGTCACTTAACGACCTTTGACGGTCCACCTCCTAAACTTCAATGGTGTCGCCAGAATGCCTCGATCAGGAGGCATTCAGGGACACCAAACACTTACCCTGGGATGGACTGTGACCGCTCCGGAGAGCGGTCACAGCCGCCGCTGCCGGTGATCTTCACCATCGGCAAGATGGCGACCGTCCTGAAAAAAAATAATAAAGACGAAAAAGTTCGCTAGATGGTCTCCAGACCCTCTAGAGAACTCTGGCTCCACATGCAGGTTGAATACAGGTACTGCACTCAACCATGCAAGTCAATGGAGCCCAGCTTTCTAATCACAATGTGATTAGTAAAATATAAAAAAAAAAAAGGAAAATAAAAGCTTAAAAAAAAATGTGCTAACATTTAAAAATAATTATGCAGTGATGTCACCAGAGGAACCATCCAGTACCAGCAAAATGTGTAAAAAAATAAATAAATAAAAATTAAAAAAAAAAAAAAAAGTTTATTATTTTGAGCAAGTCCTAAAATCTCAACATACAAAGAGTTAAAATAAAAGCACTTCAGGGGGCGTGGCTTGGATGGCAACCTGAGCAGACGTGTTTAGAGAGAGCTCTGAGGCCCGAGAGCCAAATCGCACGCCATCCGCATTATTTCCTCACTACAATTTCTTCTAAAGTGCTTCCTAGTTCATGGCGGCCTCCAGATCACGTAAATCCTCCGCTATGCCGGGGTTTTTCGAACCGAAAACTCGTAAGAAGCACTCCTCCCGGGACTGCGGCCTACCGCGTGCGCTTGATGAGGATTCAGAGGCCTCTATGGGCCTACCCTCACCGCCTCGATCCGAACCGCCCTCACCTTCTTCACATCACACGCAACATCCTCTGGAGGATCAAGATGGCCAGCAGCTTACCTCTCAGGTTTTGAAATCTCTGCTCCGTGACATGCGAGAACAGCTCAGGGGGGACATACAGGAAATTGCTACCACGCTTCGCTGCGACATTGATGACATAGGTGAACGCACGGATCAATTGGAGAGGAAAATGGACGACTTCACTGAAGCCCATAACACTCTCTCAGATTCTTACACCTATCTGCATACAGAGTTGGAGGCTCTTCGCACTAAAGTTATGGATCTTGAGGACCGATCCCGGCGCAACAACATCCGGCTGCGAGGCATTCCTGAAGAAGTCTCACCGGCGGACTTACCTCAATATGTTCAAACTCTTTTTCAAACTCTCCTGGCTGATGGCTCTGCTTCGCCGGTCCGGCTGGATCGTCTCCACAGAGTTGCTAGACCCAAGTCTCTCGCATCTAACCTGCCCAGAGATGTTCTGACTCGGATCCATTACTTCGACATCAAGGACAGAATTATGCAGGCTGCTCGTCGAAAGCCCGATTTACCTGCACAGTTTCGCGATATTTTATTGCTGACGGACCTCTCGCAACTCACACTTCAACGGAGACGCTTGTTTGCCCCTGTCACATCACTGCTGCGATCTCATCGCATCCCATACCGATGGGGCTACCCGGTTCGCCTTCTTATCCAAAAAGATGGTTCCACGTCCACGGTCACTTCGCCCGAAGACGGTCTCAAGCTACTCACTTCTTGGGGCCTCCCCCTGGATCAACTTTCTGCTGCCTCTCCTTCATCTGTTCCTCACCTGCGCTCTTCTCCCCCGAAGAAACTCCAGAAAGTGTGGTCGACTCAGGCAAAATCCTAACTTCCATACCCTCCGTGAGACCTCCGGTGCTACCTGCAAGCGACGCTTCATCCTTTCCTCATCGACTGACCTTCCACTTCTCTTCAGGACCTCGGGGTGCTGCGCTCCACTTCGCTGCAGTCCTCTTCCTCCGAGTGCCTCCTGTGGAATCTTAGGATGTGGAGAGTGGGTAGGAAGAGGTTAACTGTTTCTGCTATTTGGTGATAAGAGTCTGATGCACTGGGAGGTAGTATTGTTCTGTTTAGGAACAGGATATTTATGGTTGAGGGCATAGGTCAAATTACACAGCTGGTGAGAAACTGGACCATAAGTGTAGGCTCAGGGTCAACTTCCGGGCACAGGATGTCTGCTTTAATTAACTGAAACCCCACCCATATCATACATATTAATGATATGTAGGTTAGGCTTTTACCTTTTATGGTAAACCCAGAGATATTACAAGTGTGCCAGCCCTTTTGTAGGAGTTTACTTATTTCTTTTGTTTTCAATGTATATATAGTGTGTGAAAATGTAAAGCTGTGAGATTTGCCTGCTTTTGTGCAGATCTCCCTGCAGCTGCTTGTATCCGGAATAAACTTTTATGCATTCAAAGAAGTCTGGTGGTCAGCACAACGTTTGATTTCCACAACAGTTTTTGGCGTAGTCGGCAGGATCCCAACATCCAGGAAACCTGATCGAACCTTTCCTTGGGACTCTCTCCAGGACACACAAACCCAGCGCGCTATTAAGAGGTAAGACACCTTTTGAAATGTCTATTATTTGTGTCTCCTGTGAGTGGTATTGTTCCCGTGGAAGGTAAGATATTCCTGGTGACGGGATCTTTTTACTTTGAATGTATAAACGTTAATATTAAGGTTGTATACCTAGGTCAGGGATACTGGAACATGTGTGAGTGCTGTGTGACTGAGACCCAGGTGGGTCGGGACTGGGTAATAATCAGACTGCAGCCGCCCCAAGACCTCTGCTAGCCTTTCGGGTGTTGACCAGGGTATCTTGATTGCAAGGGTGGTCTGAGGAAAACCCAGTTGCGTGTTAAATTGAGGGCTGAATGAAGTGGTACACATGAGACCCCTGAGGACGGTTGAAGGACGGTCAGGTTATAATTGATAGAAGATCCCGGGTATTAATATAAATACCTTTAAGGGAGGAGACTGGCCGTGGTGACGTTGATGTAGTGGACTCAGAGCAAGCGCAAGTAGATAATTGTGTCTAATTGTATCTGGTCCAGGGAAAATAAGTTCTTGGTGTATGATTGTGCAAAATTAGTTCCAAGGAAGTGGTGGTCCCAAGAAAAGGGAACCCCGGTTTGGTATTTAATTACCAGGAATTCACGTGAGGTATATAAAATTATTTATTGGAGAAAATTGGGCAATTCCCTGAGAAGGTACCTTTGATTAAATGTAATATGAAATTGGCACATAATGCAAAAGTCTAAGAAAAATTATTAAAGAAAAATGTTTAGAATTACTGGCATGCCTCTCTAAAAATAAAGGCGCAGAAAACTGAAGAAATGACATCACCCTTGTATGTGTGTGAATAAGAATGCAATAGAAGTAAAGAGTGTATGTATGTATATATTTTCCTTTCTAAGATGTGCACAAAACTATTACGAGTGTTTGTAAGTTGTACTGTTATGAAAGTAAAAGGATGTAATGGGATGGGCTGCTATTGGTGGTGGTTCTATGAATGATTTGTAACTGGTATGATGTTATCATTGGGTAAAGAAATAGAATTGTTTGATTGTTCTAGAATTGTCAGATATTAATTTGAACATTCTAGGAAGTGGATAAGAAATTTGTAGTTATTGTAAATGTGGTTTATGTAAGTGTCAAACTTGCCTATTCTGTGCATAAAGGAACATTGAAAGAGACTGTAGCTTTGCTCCACCATAACGCCCATGCACAATTATACTAGCAAATAACAGCCTAATTATTTGATTATTATTAAAGTGATGTACAGGAAATGCATATTTAAACAAAATAGGCAAAATAATATAATTGTAACTTGATATTAGTTTTTCTTTTTGTATTTTGGGGATTACGTTTTGAAAATTCCCTGGAGTAATGTTTTTAAGTATGTACAGCATGCCTGACAGTTGCCTTAGCCTGGCCAGCTGGGAAAACTGAGGTAAACTATAAAAAAAAAATAAAAAAAAATAATAATAATTCGACTTAAGAGTTTGCAGTAAGCAAAGTTGTATGGTAGTACTAACACTAGTGAATACAATGCGCATAAGATAACTGCTATCGTGAAAGTTGTTTCTACTCCAATCTGCTTTACCAGTGTGTGTGTGATACGAATGAAGTGTGAATGAATGTGGGATAGGAACATGGATATTGTTATAATGCGTGTAAAATGGATTAAGCAGATTGGATTTGGAAAATATATAATAGAATACACCCATATCCCTTCATTGGATTAGTTCCCTAACTGTATTTCTATCAGGAATATTTTTAGTATTAAATTTATGTGAGATTATAATTGTGTTCATTAGGAAATATCAGTTTAGGACACAACGACATCCATATGTCAAGTATATTTATGTACGTGCAATGTCAGATTGTATTAGAATATTGATAAACTAATCATTATGATTTGAGTTATATCTCAACAGGGTTCTCAAGCCACCAGAACTCAGATCAGAAAGAAAGTTGAACGCCTGGTGACTGGTTACTTTGTAACAAGAACGTTCACATAAAGTCATGACTTGACTAATACCTAGGGGATTCATTTAGGTTATAAATTTATAAGGAAATCTTTGTGGCTTCTAAATCCACAGACACAGGTTCACATCTTTCTAGATTCTATCCCATGGAATTAAAATTTCTAAGTACTTTCTTTTTCACACTTAAATGAAAATAATTACAAAAATCTTGTGCTTGTATTCTCTAAGTATATTTGTACTTTCAGTCTATGTAATAAGTATGTCAATGCAATGTGTATTTAGATGTAATGTAAGGAGGTTTTTCTTTACGGAGTTATGTGGTAGATGTATGGAGCCGCCTACCAGTGGAAGTGGTAAATGCTGGTACAGTAAGGAAATGTAAAATACAGGACATGGGCATGTGGCTCTTGAGTCTAGGACGGGACCGTGGGCTGATTGGGATATGAGCCTTATATTGGGAAAATGGACAGTGGATGGGCCGAAAGGTTCTTATTTGCTATCAAAATCATACAAGAGGACAATTTATAAATGTGGATATGCCACTAATTTAAGCATTGGAGTCTCGACATCTACAGGTCAATATATGAAGAAAAATGTGCACCATATCCAATCTAGAGACTTGGTCCTTATTAACAGTTTCCAAAGGAACCGCACTGGAAAGGAGCTTATCAAGTATTATGTACAACACAGATTTGTTTGTTTCTTGGATCCATATCTCCCATTGCAAGCTTGCTCCTCCCCCAAAAAGATTTAAAAGACTGAAATTCTCCTAGTAATTTTATATTTCAGATACTTGTTTTGTTTTATTTTATGTTGCTTAAGTAGATTGCATAATTAACATGTATTTTAACACAGAGAAAGCAGGAAGTTTAAAAAAAACCCCAAAAAAACAAAAAAAAGTCTAATTTTACAAATATTTGTTTTTCTATCCTTTGTTATTCTATTTCAGTGTTGTGAACGGAACTCTTATATTGCTCTTGCCAATAGTTACGTTGAGAATGTACAAGATTCTCTGTGTTATGATTATATTCATATGCCTCATAGTTCAGACAGGGTTGTTCCTTTTTATACCCGACCCATTATATTGCATTGTATTGTATTGATGAAATGGTAGGATTTAGAAATAAGACTCAAGTTTTACTCCCAGGTCTCCCTAAAACTCTTTATCCTCCCTTTCTGATGTCATAAATTGAGTATGGTCAGTGTTATAATTCTTCAAAGAGAAATGAGGAAGAATAACAGTAGTTCAGACCATTGGGGATTTGTGTTTAGAACGTACAAATATTGAGGGAGGTATTTTTGTAGGAACTAGTAAGTGTCACAAGTAATTGCAGGAATCAGGTGTCATTGTACATCTTGTTAATATTGCATGGGAAGAAGATGTTGGGTAAAGCACATATTTATGTGACATTAAATGGGTTTTATTAGGTGTGGAAATTATGCATTTACTAGATTACCTGAGAATTGTCAAGGATCATGTTATGTGACCTACATATTCCCTACAATAAGACATACTAAAGAAAGAGCAATAGTTGTATTTGGGGTTCATAGAACTAAAAGGCACCATAAAGACGAACCCACGTTTTCAGAAATTTTGGGTAGCTGAGAATTCCTTCCACTAGGGTCTAAGATAATTGGGGAAGAATCAGAGCTTTAACCATCATGTTAGAAATGGTGGCCAATTAAACAGAAAACGCTCTCACAAGTATTACAGCAGAAATGCTAGCACTACGATTGGGTGCCATACAGAATCATATAGCTCTTCATTTCATTTTAGCTATTATGCTCACTAGTGGGCTCTGAATGTTGCACTTATGTTCCAGTCGTCTCTAAAAATGTTACTCCAGCGGTTAGTGAGATTAGGAAAGAAGTACTTGAAATGCAAAGTTCCCTGAAAATTTCTTCTGGGGATTGGGGAATAAGTAGTTGGTTCGGGGCGTATGGTTTGATTATAGGGGCTTTGTTCCTCACAACCATATTTGCCTCCATAACAGTGTTGAAACTTTTACTCCTTAAATGTTGGAATTCTGCTACCTCGTCTATTGCCCATTATCCTGTTCTAATTGATAAGACCATTCATGAATGTCCCCCTAGTGCTAATGGAGATTCTAATATCAAAACCAAGAATACTCAAGAAATTACAAACCAAGAATTTACACGTTTATTATCTGTGTATGACGGTGACCAAGATTTGGCTGCCCACAAATGTATTAAACACAATGGGTGAATGCCTAAGAGTCATGCTTCATGGAATCTTTAAAGCATGAAAGGGGGGACTGTGGAATCTTAGGATGTGGAGAGTGGGTAGGAAGAGGTTAACTGTTTCTGCTATTTGGTGATAAGAGTCTGATGCACTGGGAGGTAGTATTGTTCTGTTTAGGAACAGGATATTTATGGTTGAGGGCATAGGTCAAATTACACAGCTGGTGAGAAACTGGACCATAAGTGTAGGCTCAGGGTCAACTTCCGGGCACAGGATGTCTGCTTTAATTAACTGAAACCCCACCCATATCATACATATTAATGATATGTAGGTTAGGCTTTTACCTTTTATGGTAAACCCAGAGATATTACAAGTGTGCCAGCCCTTTTGTAGGAGTTTACTTATTTCTTTTGTTTTCAATGTATATATAGTGTGTGAAAATGTAAAGCTGTGAGATTTGCCTGTTTTTGTGCAGATCTCCCTGCAGCTGCTTGTATCCGGAATAAACTTTTATGCATTCAAAGAAGTCTGGTGGTCAGCACAACGTTTGATTTCCACAACACTCCTCACGGCCGCACCATGGGCTGCATTGACTCGCTATCCAGCTAAGTGATCTGATTGTCCTGTACCTTCTGTGCCTAAATTTTCGTATTCTAAATTTTATGCACTGCACTGCTTTACTTCGAACGCCTTGGTTTACCTTATGCTACCCTCCTCGGTTCTCGGGCCTGCCAAAGGCTCTCCACCCCACCCTTCAGTGCTACCTACTATGCTGGCACTACCACAAACTTGTACACATGTTTATTTTAGGTTTTTTGAGTTATGTTGTTATACACACTGTTCTTTTTTGGGTTTTTTTCGTGGCTCATATTGCAGGTTCATATTACTGATTGGTCAGGCGCGACTACCTTTTTTCCTAGGGGTGTTATATTTTGATCTCTTCTGTGTCTCTCCTATGGTTCCTACAGGGGTCTACCCCTTAATTTGGCTCCTGCCACACCTCACTTTCCCCTATGCCCTCTCTTAATATTTTGTCCCTGAATGTTAAGGGCCTCAATTCTCCTCATAAGCGACGCCTATTATGGGCAGAGGCAAAATCGTCCAAAGCTGACATACTCTGTGTGCAAGAAACTCATTTGAAAAAAACTGCTCACCCCTTTCTCTATTCTAAATTTTTTCCCACACAATTCCACTCCATGACTTCTTCTAAGAAAGCTGGAGTCTCCATCCTTATCTCTAAACGCCTCTCCTTCACTGTTAATCATAAGCTCCTGGACCCACGGGGGAGGTACGTTATTCTTAACTGTGTTATTAATTCTGTTTTATATACGATTGCCACGTTCTATGCCCCTAACTCGAGCCAATTTACTTTCTTTCGCTCATTCCTAGAAAAGCTTGATCGCCATAAACAAGGCCAACTCATTCTATGCGGCGATCTTAATGCCACCCTGCATCCCCCCCTTGACAATCTCAAATCCCGTCACTCTCCTCACTCACACGCAACATTACGCATGGGACGAGACCTTACAGCACTGATTCATTCACACGGTCTATTTGATTCGTGGCGGGTTCTGCACCCCTTAGACAGGGACTACACCTTTTTCTCTAACCCACATAATTCATATTCCAGGTTAGACTATTTTTTTACTGATAAGCTCTCTCGCCAACATACGTTGTCCTGCCATATAGGCACTATTTCCTGGTCTGATCATGCCCCGGTGGTGCTCACTGTAAAATTAGAACACCCCATAATGGGTAAGGGCACTTGGCGACTCAACGACTCAGTATTACACTCTGACGCTCACAAATCGCAAATTCACTCTCATCTCACACAATACTTTCAAGACAATCAGTCCCCGGACGTCTCCATCTCCACACTCTGGAACGCTCACAAAGCGGTCATCCGTGGTAGATTAATAAGTTTAGCCTCCCATGTCAAGAAGCAATCTTCCCTTACCTATGACACTCTTCTCCTTAAGCTATACGAACTAGATACTGCTAACAAGCTTTGTCCCACAGCCTCTCTTCTTTCTCAAGTCAGGAGGCTACGTCTCCAACTGGCTGAACTTAACTCCCAACGCACCTCTTATATGCTTCTGAAACTAAAGCAAACATTTTATGCCAAGGGTAACAAGGCTGACACACTTTTAGCCCGCAAATTACGTCACATCTTGGCGTCATCTAGACCTTCCCACATATGTGACCCCATGGGGCGTAAAATTTCCAACCCATCTCAAATGGTTAACATTTTTGCAGACTTTTACACTCAGCTTTACAACCTCCGCAACTCACACCCTTCTCCTCACCCTTCTTCTTCCGACATTGACTCTTATCTCTCTTCTGTTGTTCTTCCCTCTGTCCCCTCACACATAGCTACGGACATCGACGCCCCTATAGAACTCCGCGAAATAGAGAAGGCAATCGCTCAACTTAAAAAGAATTCTGCCCCGGGACCGGATGGGTTTACATCCTCCTACTATAGTATCTACCTTTCTACCTTAGGTCCCTTCATGCTAACCCTCTTTCGCTCTTACATGACCTCAGGACTGATTCCCTCGGAAAACCTTCGTGCTCATGTTATTACTATACCCAAGCCAGGCAAACCCACTGACAGCTGCTCTAACTACAGGCCCATATCTCTTCTTAATAATGACATTAAAATATATGCAAAGATCCTCGCCAATAGACTGGCTCCTCTCCTCCCATTCCTATTGCACGCTGACCAGGTGGGATTTGTCAGAGGCCGTCAGTCCTCGGACAACACACGTAAATTCATTAACGTGATCTGGGCTGCTAATCTCCGCAAGATTCCCACTCTCCTTATATCATTCGACGTGGAGAAGGCCTTCGATAGGCTCCATTGGCGATTCCTCCAAGCAACCCTCCTTAAATTTGGCCTCCCCCCCTCATTTACCCAAGCCATATTAGCTCTCTACTCCTCACCTTCGGCTTGCATCTCCATGCTAGGTTTTCTCTCCCGTCCTTTCCCTATAACTAATGGCACCCGGCAAGGCTGCCCCTTGTCCCCTCTCCTATACGCCCTTGCACTTGAACCACTTGCGGAACGTATTCGACAGGACCCTCTCATCTCAGGCTTCCCAATGACTCCCGACTCCCCATGTACCCTCGGCCTTTTTGCAGACGATGTCTTAGCGTCTATTACCTCCCCCTTGACATCTCTTCCCGCCTTACTGCTACAATTTGAAAAGTATGCGTCAGTTTCATACCACAAACTTAACATTTCAAAAACTCAAGCCCTTTGCCTCAACATGGACACTTCTCAATCGCGGTCCCTCTCTATTCTCTATCCTTTTGATTGGAGGGAATCCTCCTTAACATACTTAGGTATTCATCTGACTACACACATACGATCCCTCAATGCTTATAACTTAATTTCTATGTGGCGACAAGTCAAAAGGGACATCTCACGATGGAAGGGCTTTGAATTGTCTTGGCTGGGGCGCATTAATGCACTGAAAATGACTGCCCTACCCAAACTCCTGTATGTCCTACGTACCGTACCTATCCCTCCCCCTCCCTCTTTACTGCATTCTATACAGTCCTTCTTCGTTGACTTCACAAAACAGAAGGGTAAATCCCGTGTTGCCAATTCCACTAGGTTCTCTCCCAGACTTTGTGGGGGATTGGGGGTCCCACATATTAAGTCATATCATGAGGCTTGCATTCTCTCTCAAACCCTTATGTTCCATGCCTCCTCTAACATACCGGCCTGGGTTTCCCAGGAAAATGCCCTCCTCTCCCCCCACTCCATTGCGCAACTTCTATGGTCCGCTAGTTCATCTCATCCCCCATTGCCCACCCTACCGCCTTCCACCTCTTATATGCTCAAAGTATGGTCCCAAGCTAAACGTCGTTTCCCCTCTTTAGCCAGATGCTTTCCCTTTACGCCCTTAGGGATCCTTGATTTGTTGATCCCGGACCTGCATATTGATCGTTGGATTCGTCCAACCTTCCGAACCATGGGTGACCTCTTCCACAATGGTGTCATGGTACCTTTCACTTACCTCACTCGCACTCACAACATCCCTCAACACGATTTCTTCAAATATTTACAGATACGTCACGCCCTTTCTTCCATTACCTCCCCCGTGGCTCCATCCCCATACGAATTGCACCCTATTCTCTCCTTATTTCGTTCCGCCCCGGAGATTAAAGGAGCAATCTCCCGTTGGTACCTTTTGTTGGTCTCCAAATTTTATGTACACAAATTGCCCCACATGCACGCCTGGGAGAGGGAACTGAACCAAACCTTTCCGTCCGATTCCTGGTTTGAGTCGGAAGCTATGATGCAAGGGGTATCCCATTGCTTGAACCACTTAGAATTGCAGAAAAAAATAAGCTGCCGCTGGTATCTGACTCTGTCCTGCTTGTCCCACATGGTCAAGGGCTACCCTAAATTCTGTTGGAGAGGCTGTGGTCAGGAGGGCTCCATGCTCCATATGTGGTGATCTTGCCCACTCCTGGCCCCGCTTTGGCGACAAATATTCTCTGCCATTCGCTCTATGCTCCATTTCCACCTGGATCCCTTACCTGAAATTGCTCTCCTGCATATGTTTCCAGACCCTCCCCCGAGCCCCATACGAAAATTGATTATTCATGTATTCCTGGCTACTAAGCTATGCATTGCGAGGCGCTGGAAAGCTGACTCTCCGCCACCACTAGCGGAAGTATTCTCAACTCTCGCCCGCCATAGCATGCTGGAAAAAATGTCCCATGCCGCCTCACACACGCCTCTCCGCTTTCACCAGGTCTGGGACCCTTGGCTCCAGTATGAGAGTAGACTGTCGCCTGCTCTCTAACTTCTCGATGTTCACATTATGCCTCGCCTCACCGACCGCACACACACTCACACCCCAGTCGCGCCTGTACAATGACTGACTCTCCACCTGATGAGTCCTCTCATGATTCACACATAGGAGGGACCCTTCTCCTCTCATAGGGGCCTCTATGTTTGCATTCTATTTGGGCCAGGTACTGGTCCCCTGACTTACATTCCTGCCTGTCGTGTCCTACACATGGATATGTGCCTTATTTTCTGTTTGCTTTGTTTGCCCGACTGTTTTCAGTTTTTAGTTTTACGTTGTTTCTCTTTCTATTTTATGTTTTATCTGTGAGTGGCTTCATTGTATTGCGGGCTACATGCACGCACCTCGGTCAGTTTTTTTCTCTCCTGCTGCTCATTTTTTGAAAAATACTGAAAAATCTCAGATCCTTTTAGAGCCAATGTTAGGTACTGATTTTATTGCAACATTTGACACCCTGTACTGTATTGGCAATAACCTACATTGTGTCTGTTTCTCTCGTTCCTTACTATGTAACTTCTTACATTTTGGGCCTACTGTGGCTAAATGTGTCATGGTTCTATGCTGTACTGTATCTGACTCTTTGGATCTGAATAAAAACTGTTATTTACAAAAAAAAAATAAAAGCACTTCAAATTACCAAGGGGTGTCTAATTTAATAAAAAATGGCTTGATGGGGTAAATTGGAGTGGCCTGTCTCAAAAATAGGGCATAGGTACAGACTGACCAAAATAGAGAAAAAAAGCGCACTTCCCAAATGTGGGATTTTAAATCTCAAACAACCCGACAAACCCATGCATGTGGGGTATCACTGCACTCGGGAGATGTTGCTGAACACACATTGGGGGGTTGTTTGATAGTGACGCATACCAGGAGCTATGAATTCATTCCTGAAGTACAATTTGTGTGGAAAAAAATACAAAATTAAATTTTGGGAAAGACAGGTAGTAGAATCTCATGCATAAAAGGGTTAAAATACCAGCATTTGAAATACTTTGTGGTGTCTAGTTTTCAAAAATATATGGTTTGATGGGGTAAATTGAAGTAGTCTGCTTCAAAGATGATCCAAAGAGGATATAGAGGCAGAATGACCAAATGACTACCTGAATTACGCATGTCCCAAAAGTAGCCTTTTACCAGCCAAACAATCTGACAAACCTATACATGTGGGGTATCACCATACTCAGGAGATGTTGCTGAACACATATTGGGGGGTTGTTTGACAGTGACATATACCAGGACCTTTATATTTATAACTAAATTACACTATAGCTTTATATTTCCACAGTAAAAATGCACCATATTCTCAGAAATAATAGAGGGGCATGTGTTTGAGATATCTGCAGTGTAACTGTATTGGTACAATGGGGGAATTTTTTTTAACCCTCTGTAGAATGTTGAAAAATCCCATTAGCTGTCCACTGGGATGATATTTGGGGCACCATAGCTTTAAATTTTCACAGTAAAAATGCACCATATTCTCAGAAATCATAGAGAATGGTGTGTTTGAGATATTTGCACGGTAACTGAATTGGTCCAATGGAGGAATTTTTTTTAACCCTCTGTAGATTTTAGAAAAATCCCATTTGCTATGAATTGGGCTAATATTTGGGGCGCTATAGCTTTAAATTTCCACAGTAAAAATGCACCATATTCTCAGAAATAATAGCGGGGCATGTGTTTGAGATATCTGCAGTGTAACTGTATTGGTCCAAAGGGGAATTTTTTTTTAACCCCCCTGTAGAATGTTGAAAAATGGCAGTTACTGTCTACTGGGCTGATATTTGGGGCACTATAGCTTTAAATTTTCACAGTAAAAATGCACCATATTCTCAGAAATCATAGAGAATGGTGTGTTTGAGATATTTGCACGGTAACTGAATTGGTCCAATGGAGGAATTTTTTTTAACCCTCTGTA
This sequence comes from Spea hammondii, assembly GCA_029215755.1. Taxonomy (NCBI): domain Eukaryota; kingdom Metazoa; phylum Chordata; class Amphibia; order Anura; family Pelobatidae; genus Spea; species Spea hammondii. The sequence goes on from JARDYJ010000009.1 coordinate 14,735,698, forward strand.
GATTTTAGAAAAATCCCATTTGCTATGAATTGGGCTAATATTTGGGGCGCTATAGCTTTAAATTTCCACAGTAAAAATGCACCATATTCTCAGAAATAATAGCGGGGCATGTGTTTGAGATATCTGCAGTGTAACTGTATTGGTCCAAAGGGGAATTTTTTTTTAACCCCCCTGTAGAATGTTGAAAAATGGCAGTTACTGTCTACTGGGCTGATATTTGGGGCACTATAGCTTTAAATTTCCACAGTAAAAATGCACCATATTCTCAGAAATAATAGGGGGGCATGTGTTTGAGATGTCTGCAGTGTAACTGTATTGGTCCAATGGGGGAATTTTTTTTAACACTCTGTAGAATGCTAAAAAAATGCCAGTTGCTGTCTACTGGGATGATATTTGGGGCGCCATAGCTTTAAATTTTCACAGTAAAAATGCACCATATTCTCAGAAATCATAGAGAATGGTGTGTTTGAGATATTTGCACTGTAACTGAATTGGTCCAATGGAGGAATTTTTTTTAACCCTCTGTAGATTTTAGAAAAATCCCATTTGCTATGAATTGGGCTAATATTTGGGGCGCTATAGCTTTAAATTTCCACAGTAAAAATGCACCATATTCTCAGAAATAATAGAGGGGCATGTGTTTGAGATATCTGCAGTGTAACTGTATTGGTCCAATGGGGGGATTTTTTTTAACCCTCCGTAGAATGCTGAAAAATGCCAGTTGCTGTCTACTGGGATATTTGGGGCGCTATAACTTTAAATTTCCACAGTAAAAATGCACCATATTCTCAGAAATAATAGAGGATGGTGTGTTTGAGATATTTGTACTGTAACTGAATTGGTCCAATGGAGGAATTTTTTTTAACCGTCTAGATTTTTTTAAAATCCCATTTTCTATATATTGGGCTAATATTTGGAGAGCTATAGCTTTAAATTTCCACAGTAAAAATGCACCATATTCTCAGAAATAATAGAGGATGGTGTGTTTGAGATATTTGTACTGTAACTGAATTGGTCCAATGGAGGAATTTTTTTTAACCGTCTGTAGATTTTTTTAAAATCCCATTTTCTATATATTGGGCTAATATTTGGGGCGCTATAGCTTTAAATTTCCACAGTAAAAATGCACCATATTCTCAGAAATAATAGAGGGGCATGTGTTTGAGATATCTGCAGTGTAACTGTATTGGTCCAATGGGGGAATTTTTTTCTAACCCTCTGTAGAATGCTGAAAAATGCCAGTTGCTGTCTACTGGGATGATATTTGGGGCGCTATAGCTTTAAATTTCCACAGTAAAAATGCACCATATTCTCAGAAATAATAGAGAATGGTGTGTTTGAGATACTTGCACTGTAACTGAATTGGTCCAATGGAGGAATTTTTTTTAACCCTCTGTAGATTTTTGAAAAATCCCATTTGCTATGAATTGGGCTAATATTTGGGGCGCTATAGCTTTAAATTTCCACAGTAAAAATGCACCATATTCTCAGAAATAATAGCGGGGCATGTGTTTGAGATATCTGCAGTGTAACTGTATTGGTCCAATGGGGAAATTTTTTTTAACCCCATGTAGAATGTTGAAAAATGACGGTTGCTGTCTACTGGGCTGATATTTGGGGCCCTATACCTTTAAATTTCCACAGTAAAAATGCACCATATTCTCAGAAATAATAGAGGGGCATGTGTTTGAGATATCTGCAGTGTAACTGTATTGGTCCAATGGGGAAATTTTTTTTAACCCCCTGTAGAATGTTGAAAAATGACGGTTGCTGTGTACTGGGCTGATATTTGGGGCACTATAGCTTTAAATTTCCACAGTAAAAATGCACCATATTCTCAGAAATAATAGAGGGGCATGTGTTTGAGATATCTGCTGTGTAACTGTATTGGTCCAATGGGGAAATTTTTTTTCACCCCATGTAGAATGTTGAAAAATGACGGTTGCTGTCTACTGGGCTGATATTTGGGGCCCTATAGCTTTAAATTTCCACAGTAAAAATGCACCATATTCTCAGAAATAATAGAGGGGCATGTGTTTGAGATATCTGCAGTGTAACTGTATTGGTCCAATGGGGAAATTTTTTTTAACCCCCTGTAGAATGTTGAAAAATGATGGTTGCTGTCTACTGGGCTGATATTTGGGGCCCTATAGCTTTAAATTTCCACAGTAAAAATGCACCATATTCTCAGAAATAATAGAGGGTTATGTGTTTGAGATATATACAGTGTAACTGTATTGGTCCAATGGGGGAATTTTTTTAAACCCCATGTAGAATGTTGAAAAATGACGGTTGCTGTGTACTGGGCTGATATTTGGGGCACTATAGCTTTAAATTTCCACAGTAAAAATGCACCATATTCTCAGAAATAATAGAGGGGCATGTGTTTGAGATATCTGCAGTGTAACTGTATTGGTCTAATGGGGACATTTTTTTTAACCCCCTCTAGAATGTTGAAAAATGACGGTTGCTGTGTACTGGGCTGATATTTGGGGCACTATAGCTTTAAATTTCCACAGTAAAAATGCACCATATTCTCAGAAATAATAGAGGGGCATGTGTTTGAGATATCTGCTGTGTAACTGTATTGGTCCAATGGGGAATTTTTTTTTCACCCCCTGTAGAATGTTGAAAAATGACGGTTGCTGTCTACTGGGCTGATATTTGGGGCCCTATAGCTTTAAATTTCCACAGTAAAAATGCACCATATTCTCAGAAATAATAGAGGGGCATGTGTTTGAGATATCTGCAGTGTAAATGTATTGGTCCAATGGGGAAATTTTTTTTAACCCCATGTAGAATGTTGAAAAATGACGGTTGCTGTCTACTGGGCTGATATTTGGGGCCCTATAGCTTTAAATTTCCACAGTAAAAATGCACCATATTCTCAGAAATAATAGAGGGGCATGTGTTTGATATATCTGCAGTGTAACTGTATTGGTCCAATGGGGAATTTTTTTTTAACCCCCTGTAGAATGTTGAAAAATGATGGTTGCTGTCTACTGGGCTGATATTTGGGGCCCTATAGCTTTAAATTTCCACAGTAAAAATGCACCATATTCTCAGAAATAATAGAGGGTTATGTGTTTGAGATATATACAGTGTAACTGTATTGGTCCAATGGGGGAATTTTTTTTAACCCCATGTAGAATGTTGAAAAATGACGGTTGCTGTGTACTGGGCTGATATTTGGGGTACTATAGCTTTAAATTTCCACAGTAAAAATGCACCATATTCTCAGAAATAATAGAGGGTCATGTGTTTGAGATATCTGCAGTGTAACTGTATTGGTCCAATGGGGAATTTTTTTTAAACCCCCTGTAGAATGTTGAAAAATGACGGTTGCTGTCTACTGGGCTGATATTTGGGGCCCTATAGCTTTAAATTTCCACAGTAAAAATGCACCATATTCTCAGAAATAATAGAGGGGCATGTGTTTGAGATATCTGCAGTGTAACTGTATTGGTCCAATGGGGAAATTTTTTTTAAACCCATGTAAAATGTTGAAATATGACATTGATCAAGTACTGCGCTGGTAATTGGGGTGCTATATCTTTAAATTTCCACAGTAAAAATGCACCATATTGTAAGATATTATATAGGGGTGTGTGTGTGTGAGATATGTGCAGTGTAAATGTGTTGGTCCAATGGTGGAATTTTGTAATATATGCAGAAATGTTATAAAAGGTAATTTGCTAGATATGAGCAGATATTTAATTTAAATTTAATTTTAATTTAAATACCTTTAATTTGTTTAATAAACGTATCTAATTTTGCAGGGAGATATATTTGTGTGAGAACTCTGCAAAATCCACTAAAAATTGTAACATTATATGATTATTATCACATTTCCAGGTCTAATGCACCTTTTGCTAATCTAAAGAAAAAGCGTCTGATGGCATGACCACTGATTTGAAAGTGTCTGATAGCTTGACTCCAGTGACAAAGATGGCAAGTCTTATGTGTGTTATCTGGGTGCTGGTCAGGCTCTATGTGGGCAGTGTGGACGCCAGGGCTGGCTTTGGGGGGTTTATCTATACCTTTATTGCTGTGTTCTGCAGTGCTGTTTGCATGTGTTTTTTTATCTATTTCCTCAGTGCTGAGTTTACATGTGATTTCCAGTTGATCTATACCTGCAATTCTATGTTTCCATATGTTATTATTGTATACCTGCAAATACAAGATTTGTTTGTCTGATTCTATGCCTTCAGTGCTGAGTTCACATGTGAATTTCAATTGATCTTTACACGCAAAGCTGGGTTTTGTGTTAATGTGTTGATTTATCCCTGCTATGCGATGTTTCCATGCATTATTTATTATGTAGATATGTAGGTTTCTATGTCTTATTCAGTTGATCTATACATGCAAGTGCTGTTTTATGTGTTGTTTATTTGATCATTACCTATTTTGTGGTGCAGGAGCGGAGGGAGTGAGTGCATGCTAGGGAGCGTGGAGCGGGGCCCAAGGAAATGCTTGCGTAGGGTCCAATTCTTTTCAATATAAAATGTATTGGCAGCAGGGTCTAATATTGATATATATATATATATATATTGACAGCAGGGTCTAATATATATATATATGTACATATTATGTAGTGAAAATGCATGTCTAACGCATCTGTGTGTGTGATCTCATGGGCTACATAGTGTGTCCCTGAATGGCAGAAATAAAATATGGTCACCCTACCTCCACTCCAACACCAAGAACACCCCACAAACAAAATCAGAAAACAAAAGTACTTGCACATGCACCCAAACAGCATGTGTATGCCGTATTTGACCTCAAACAGCATGTCTCTGTCATCTTTGCCCCAAACAGCATGTCTGTGCCATTTTTGGAGGAGAGATAGATAGTAAGATAGGGGGGGAAGGTAGATAGCGAGAAGGGGAGATAGCGAGAAGGGGGAGAGGTAGATAGTGAGAGGGAGAGGTAGTAAGAATATTGAAATAAATAAATAAACAGAAATATATAGGGGAGAGATAATGAAAGAACTGTTGCAGTTCTCATGTGTGCAATCAAGTGCTGTGGATGCAACCTGGGTACTGAGCAAGTCATTTAAATGCAACTTGGGTGCTGATCAAGTCTTATGAGTACAATATGGATGCTTCAGCATGTCCTGTTGATGCAACTTGGGTGCTGGGCGAGTTGTTTAGATGCAACTTGGGTACTTGGCAAAACTTATGAGTGCAATCTGGGTGCTGGGCAAGTCATATGAGAGCAATCTGTATCTGCAGCATGCCCTGTGGATGCAATCAGGGTGCTGGACAAGTCGTTTGGATGCATCTTGGGTGCTGGGCAAGCCGTTTGGATGCCACTTTGGTGCTGAGGCAAGTCCATCCTATGTGCATGATCTGGGTACTAGGCAAGTCTTGTGAGACCAATATGGGTGCTGGGCATGTCTTTTGGATGCAACCTGGGTGCTGAGCAAATGCTGGGCATGTCCTGTGGATGCAACCTGGGTGCCAGGGCTGGCCTTTAGGCTCTATGCGAGCTGTGATCTATACGTGTTATGAGGGTCATTTTCTGATTGTTTTCTAACTTCTAACTGCCCCCCAGATATGCCACTCTGCCCCTAATATGCTTTTTAACCCCTGATATGCTTTATGCCCCAGATATGCCACTCTGACCACCAAGATATGCTTTATGACCCCTAGAAATTCCCACCTGCCCCCTAGAAATATCCTACCTGTCCCCCCAGATATGCTTTATGCCCCCTAGAAATGCCCACCTGCCCATTAGAAATGTCCTCCTGCTCCCCTAGAAGTGCCACTCTGCCCCCTTGAAGTGCCACTTTGCTTCCCTGATATCCCACTCTGCATCCTAGAAGTGCCACCCCCCCTCTGACTTACCAATGCATCCCCAGACTCCCTGGTGTCTAGCGGGGCCGGCCGGTGAATGTCTGCGCAATACGCGTAGACAAGCTCCCCAGCCGGCACTTCCGCCGGGGCTTCAATGGTGGAGCACCGGAAGGTTATGTCACGCCGGTGCTCCAACATAGAAGCCCCGGCAGAAGTTCTGTGCCTGAGCTCCACAATATTTTGAGTCTGGTAATTGGGGAAATGTGACACTCTTTACCAGTGGGAGGAAGAAGTCTTGTGTACATGTGGGGTATGCGTGTAATAATCCTAGGGCAATCTGCCGAAGTTAGTCAAAGGAACAACCTATTCTGAATATTAAGAGGCTGGAGTGTATAATTGTAGAGGAGAAAAGATGAGGATAAAAAATGGAGGGTAATAGCTAGACTTGGGTGCCGGCCAACCCTTTGTGTTTGTCTTCGTGGGGAAAAAAATCTTTGTATTCCACAAATATTTACCCGTTCCTGTTTTAGGTTCGGGCGAAAATTCGTGTACATTCTTCGTGTTCGTTTTTTCTGTGTTTTTTTTTAGAAGGGGTAAATACGGGGGTTAACGTGGTACGCAGCAGCTTTGGCGCCAGAAACTTTGGACTATTCACAAGTAGAATCAAGGTCCTCAATAGCCAGCCCCACAAGATCGGATACTGAATGGATCAGGAAGAGACATTTATAGCTTCTGTTGTATATTCCACTATAGGAGTCATAATTATTAGTAGGCACCCAAACACTTTAGCATTTACCTCACTGATTTGTTAGTGATTAACTTTTTAGCTTTAGTCAAAGATATTACACGTTGAACTGATATGTTTATTTTATTTATTTATTTTTTTTTCCCTAACACGAATGGCTACTAGCTTGATCACTGTAATACTTATTAATAGGAGAGGATTATAATTGGTATTACTCGGGCCATTTTCCTCCTTTTCTAATTTCTATACACTAATTATAATTACCTCAACACTTTTGTATGGATTTTATTGAGATTTGCTAGTACATAATAGAATTTCCATAGGTCACTCTCTTCCCTTTCTAACTTTTATACACACTAATTACAATTACTTCAATGCTTTTGTAGGGATTTTATTTTCTACTGCACAACGGAACTCCCGCAGATGTATATTACTTACAGTGATTGAACTACAACGATTGGAATGGCTACCAAAGCATATTATTAAGCTTTATGATTGTTGATAAATTTGAGGGTTTTTTTCTCTCTTTTTTCCTCTTCCCCACGTTATTTGGCATTCTAGGCTCAGACAATGCCAAAATTACCATAAAGAGAGATCCCCAATAATACTCCTCCTTTTTGTTCTATACGAACTTAAGAATGTATCTGGATATTTTTTTTATCCATGTTTATTCGTGTTTATAGTTGCTTTCGGGATGGAGTAGGGGAGCCAATATCTATAATTGAGGCAGTCTTTCCTTTCGGCTGGTGGCATACGGCTCTTGAGGTAGACCAGATTAGGGTAACAGACAGACACCTCCATATAGATGGGGGTTAAATGCATTTCAGTAAACACCCAAGGGCTGAATTCTCCTGCTAAGCGAAATAGAGTATATGCCTGTCTACGCAAGGAGAAGATAGACGTGGCGTTTCTCCAAGAAACCCACTGGAGAAACAAGGACAAAGTTAGATGGGGTAGCAGTTTTTATCCACATACTCACCACTCATCAATGCCGGAAAATAAAAAGTGAGGGGTTGCAATTACTTTTTCTAGCATGGTATGAATACAAATGAAATATTTAGAGAAAGATAAAGAAGGTCGATACCTCAAATGGGTGGGTTCCATTAAAGATGACAAATATACCTTGGTTAACATATATATGGTGGGGCAAAAAAGTATTTAGTCAGCCACCAATTATGCAAGTTCTCCCACTTACAAAGATGAGAGAGGCCTGTAATTTTCACCATAGGTACACCTCAACTATGAGAGACAGAATGAGCCAACAAAGTCCATAAATCACATTGATTTTTAAAGAATTTATTTGCAAATTATGGTGGAAAATAAGTATTTGGTCAATAACAAAAGGTTCATATCAATACTTTGTTATATACCCTTTGTTGGCAATGACAGAGGTCAAACATTTTCTGTAAGTCTTCACAAGGTTTTCACACACTGTTGCTGGTATTTTGGACCATTCCTCCATGCAGATCTCCTCTAGAGCAGTGATGTTTTGGGGCTGTCGCTGGGCAACACGGACTTTCAACTCCCTCCAAAGTTTTTCTATGGGGTTGAGATCTGGAGACTGGCTAGGCCACTCCAGGACCTTGAAATGCTTCTTACGAAGCCTCTCCTTCGTTGCCCGGGTGGTGTGTTTGGGATCATTGTCATGCTGAAAGACCCAGCCATGTTTCATCTTCAATGCCCTTGCTGATGGAAGGAGGTTTTCACTCAAAATCTCACGATACATGGCCCCATTCATTCTTTCCTTTACACGGATCAGTCGACCTGGTCCCTTTGTAGAAAAACAGCCCCAAAGCATGATGTTTCCACCCCCATGCTTCACCGTAGGTATGGTGTTCTTTGGATGCAACTCAGCATTCTTTCTCCTCCAAACACGAGTTGAGTTTCTACCAAAAAGTTCTACCTTGGTTTCATCTGACCATATGACATTCGTCCAATCCTCTTCTGGATCATCCAAATGCTCTCTAGCAAACTTCAGACGGGCCCGGACATGTACTGGCTTAAGCAGGGGGAGACGTCTAGCACTGCATGATTTGAGTCCCTGGCGGCGTAGTGTGTTACTGATGGTAGCCTTTCTTACTTTGGTCCCAGCTCTCTTCAGGTCATTCACTAGATCTCCCCGTGTGGTTCTGGGATTTTTGCTCACCGTTCTTGTGATCATTTTGACACTACGGGGTGAGATCTTGCGTGGAGCCCCAGATCGAGGGAGAATATCAGTGGTCCTGTATGCCTTCCATTTTCGAATAATTGTTCCCACAGTTGTTTCTTCACACCAAGCTGCTTGCCTATTGCAGATTCAGTCTTCCCAGCCTGATGCAGGTCTACAGTTATGTTTCTGGTGTCCTTCGACAGCTCTTTGGCCATAGTGGGGTTTGGAGTGTGACTGTTTGAGGTTGTGGACAGGTGTCTTTTATACTGATAACAAGTTCAAACAGGTGCCATTAATACAGGTAACGAGGACAGAGGAGACTCTTAAAGAGGATGTTACAGGTCTGTGAGAGCCAGATATCTTGTTTTTTGTAGGTGACCAAATACTTATTTTACCGAGGAATTTACCAATGAATTCATTAGAAATCCTACAATGTGATTTCCTGTATTCTTTCCCCCCCATTCTGTCTCTCATAGTTGAGGTGTACCTATGGTGAAAATTACAGGCCTCACATTTTAAGTGGGAGAACTTGCACAATTGGTGGCTGACTAAATACTTTTTATTTGTCTTAAGCCAATTATATGTCTATCGTCATTCCACGTCTACGTCCCCAATTAATGTAATTATTTATGTCTCATGTCATTCTGTCCTCCCCCCGGATATTGTGTTGCAGGATTTGATCTAATTACTTCCTTCCTGCCATGGTAATTAGATCATGTGATATTTGTCTTGCCCTTTTTCTTACTTGTGTATATATAGCTCTGTATTTGGTTTTAATAAATGAGTCCTGTTTTCACCTCAACATGAGTGTTGCCTGATGTTTGGGGTGGGCTGTAGCCTCGCTGTGTAGCTAAGCTTCGGATAGCCACAGTGCCAATGCAGCTAAGGCGCAGCGACGTCCCCCCTTCTATCTACAACACTGGTTCTGCCCGGCGCTGAAGGGGTTACTTGTTGGTGTCCCATCAGGAGGAAGCAACGTTTGGCGGGAATACCCAGTCGGGGTACAGGTCGGTCCCGTCACATTGGTGGCAAGCGGCAGGATGTTTCCTTCCAAACGGGACATCCAAACTACCACCAGGATTGTTCACCCTTCGGGCAGAGAAGGAGCAACGCCAGGATACTCAGCTATGGAAGTGGAGTTCAGACGGCGTATGCAGGAGGCATGGGCCCAACCCGATGGATCTGTATCGGCTGAGGACGAGCTGCGGTGGAGGGATCATATCCGTCGGCAACTCTGGTGGGAGACTCTGCGATGGGAACAGGAATACTTGGGTAAGTGCCTCCCAACCAGCGAGGACATTTACTGGTTCCAGCTGGAGGCACGAATGCCGTTGCTGGGAAAGCAGCCCAGGGAGGAATAGGTGTCAGAGTTAGACGGGCTGGTCCAAACCGAGATGATGTGGGATGACAGATACAGGGCGTTACGATGGTATGCAGCCGAGGTCGGTTGGGGCCTGGAAGGTACAGAGCCCATGGAGGGCTATGACTTTGGCTGCCTGGGATTGCTATGGGGTAGTCTTCAGGAGGACCTGGACTTCGGCAGTACAGCGGAGTGGCGGATTATGGACATCTGAGATTTCAGGGAATTGGACCTCCCAGGTGCACCGAGAGGTGATTTTGACTTTTTTATTACACAGGAGTGGGAACTGGAGAAAGCATATAAAAAACTGTTTGACCGTGTTCAGCAGTATGCCCCAGTGTCCATGGATTTTGTTGATTGTTCATCCAAGGATGTCAACCCAGGATGGGTGGATGAGGCTGCGGTCTTCCCACCAAGGTCCTCCGAATGCTGGGTAGTTCGCTCAGATCCACAACCCCCAGCTGAAGCGCTGACAACAGGGTGGAGAGCCCCTGGCCTCTGCCCCGTATCTGCAACAACAACAGGAATCCAGGGAGATGCAGTAGCCAGCCCATCTCTCCAGCGGCAGCAGGACCACATGGGAGTGGAGGGTACCGTCCCTCCTCCCCAGCGGATGTTGGATGACCTGGGAGACAGCACAGTCGGCTCATCTCCCCAGCGGCAGATGAAGAACCAGGGAGGGGATGCAGGCAGGATCACTCCCCAGCAGGTGGGTGAGTGTCCACGAGATGGCGGAGCCGGCCAGTCTCCCCAGCGGCAGCTCACAACTCTGGAAGCGGAGGAACCTGTTCTCCCTCCCCAGCGGCAGATCCCAGTTGAGGGAGCTGAGAGTGTCGTCCCTCCTCCCCAGCGGCTGACGGATGACCTGGAAGACAGCGCAGCCGGCTCATCTCCCCACCAGCAGATCCCAATTGAGGGAGCCGAGGGTGTCGTCCCTCCTCCCCAGCGGCTGACGGATGAGCCAGGAGACGGCACAGCCGGCCCATGTTCCCAGCAGCAGAAGGAGCATCAAGGAGGGGGTGCAGGTGGCATCACTCCCCAGCGGCCAAGTGAGTGCACAGGAGATGGCGCAGGTGGCCAGTCTCCCCAGCAGCAGCTCACAGATTCGGAAGTAGAGGAACCTGTCCTTCCTTCCCAGGCGTAGATCCCAGTTCAGGGAGCCGAGGGTGTCTTCCCTCCTGCCCAGTGGCTAACAGATGACCTGGGAGATGGCGCTGCCAACCCATCACCACAGCGACAACAGGCATCATCACTCCCCAGCGACTGGGAAGATTCCAGAGAGAAGGTGCTGTAGGCACTTCTCTCCAACGGCAGTTGTATTTTTCTGGAGAGTCAGAGGTGGGGCGGGGGAGTACTGCTCTTGGAGGGGCAGATTATTTGGGGCACCAGTTTGGGGAGGGCATTGATGGGCTAAGTGAACTGACTACGGAGTCAACCCGTTTGGGGTTTCCTCCTGTGTCAGTCCTATTTGGAAGGGGGAGAAGTGTGACAAAACCCTCCATCACTGGGGTCCCTGGAGAGGCCTGAGAGCCAGCCTCCTCCCTATCGACTATGGGCCCAGGCCTTGTAGAGACTTCTGTGTGTGGATACAGGGGTTCAGTTTCTGCTGATGTACCCCATGTTTTAGCACTCAGAGTTTCAGAACTGTAACGTCAGCTGGACATCCTGTGGTAGGAAGAAGGCTGATTGTCTGTGCATTGTTAATTGTATAGGTGTGAAGTGTTTCCCCTGTTATTGTGTGAGTTAGCCCTTGTTTTAAGACCCCCTGTAGGTATGACTATGTGTCACTGCTGCATACCTAATTATCAATTACATAACAGGTAGCTGTTAATCCTGTGAGCTCCTGTTATCCCTGTGTCCTGGCCATTGTCTGTCTTAACAGGGAAAAGAAAAAATGTCGGTGCGCTAAGCTAGTCTCAGGCTCAAATAATACAAATGTATAATATGAGGCCTACCAAACAGTGTGAGCATGCTGCAAATACAGTGTGTTGGCTGTACAATGTATACAAAAAACAAAATACTGTCTGCGCTTCTCACCCTAATAAAGTTGGCAACAAATATATAAACATAATATAAATGAGAGGTTTTGGTTATATGAATTGGCCAAAGCATAATTAAGCTCACCCGCCACGTCAAGGCACACTCTCAATAGGGTGAGAACCTACTCTCACCTCCTACATAGTGGGCACACAAAGCAGTTTATACTGCTACCAAAACCAGATTAATGTATTGGGGGAGGTGCAATTAAACCTCCTCCCATTTAACCCCTGGACAGCAAGCTGCAACCAGACTGATGAGGAGCCAACAACCTCAAATATGTGCAAACAGGGAAAAGAAAAAATGTCGGTGCGCTAAGCTAGTCTCAGGCTCAAATAATACAAATGTATAATATGAGGCCTACCAAACAGTGTGAGCATGCTGCAAATACAGTGTGTTGGCTGTACAATGTATACAAAAAACAAAATACTGTCTGCGCTTCTCACCCTAATAAAGTTGGCAACAAATATATAAACATAATATAAATGAGAGGTTTTGGTTATATGAATTGGCCAAAGCATAATTAAGCTCACCCGCCACGTCAAGGCACACTCTCAATAGGGTGAGAACCTACTCTCACCTCCTACATAGTGGGCACACAAAGCAGTTTATACTGCTACCAAAACCAGATTAATGTATTGGGGGAGGTGCAATTAAACCTCCTCCCATTTAACCCCTGGACAGCAAGCTGTATACATTGTACAGCCAACACACTGTATTTGCAGCATGCTCACACTGTTTGGTAGGCCTCATATTATACATTTGTATTATTTGAGCCTGAGACTAGCTTAGCGCACCGACATTTTTTCTTTTCCCTGTTTGCACATATTTGAGGTTGTTGGCTCCTCATCAGTCTGGTTGCAGCTTGCTGTCCAGGGGTTAAATGGGAGGAGGTTTAATTGCACCTCCCCCAATACATTAATCTGGTTTTGGTAGCAGTATAAACTGCTTTGTGTGCCCACTATGTAGGAGGTGAGAGTAGGTTCTCACCCTATTGAGAGTGTGCCTTGACGTGGCGGGTGAGCTTAATTATGCTTTGGCCAATTCATATAACCAAAACCTCTCATTTATATTATGTTTATATATTTGTTGCCAACTTTATTAGGGTGAGAAGCGCAGACAGTATTTTGTTTTTTGTATACATTGTCTGTCTTAAGCCAATTATATGTCTATCGTCATTCCACGTCTACGTCCCCAATTAATGTAATTATTTATGTCTCATGTCATTCTGTCCTTCCCCCGGATATTGTGTTGCAGGATTTGATCTAATTACTTCCTGCCATGGTAATTAGATCATGTGATATTTGTCTTGCCCCTTTTCTTACTTGTGTATATATAGCTCTGTATTTGGTTTTAATAAATGAGTCCTGTTTTCACCTCAACATGAGTGTTGCCTGATGTTTGGGGTAGGCTGTAGCCTCGCTGTGTAGCTAAGCTTCGGATAGCCACAGTGCCAATGCAGCTATGGTGCAGCGACGTCCCCCCTTCTATCTACAACGCTGGTTCTGCCTGGCACTTAAGGGGTTACTTGTTGGTGTCCCGTCAGGAGGAAGCAACGTTTGGCGGGAGTACCCAGTCGGGGTACAGGTCGGTCCCGTCACAGCCTATACTTGGGAGTTATGCCTACAAAAAAATGAACAGTTTAAATTCACACAGCAGACGCGATTAAGAACAGATTTACCTCCTACTTTGATTTATAGCTTAGAAATTTTTTTTTTACTCCCCAGCTCCATTTTCAAAACTAAGTATACTGTATTGTTGGTCGTATGTTACTCTGTTGTCGGTTGACAGGAACTCAAAGGTAGTGAAAGTAACAACGTAATAGATACAATGAAGTTCCTATAGACTGACTGAATGTTTATATTTATGTTGTATGTATGCACCCTGTTCTTTTTTTTTTTTTTTTTTTATAAAAGAAAATAGATTAATTAAAAAGAAAAAAGGTTGTTCAATTGAGTTGTGATTTCTCACTTCAGTTTCAGAGGCTAATTTGCCAGAAGTCACATTAATCGTTAGACCAAGTGGCTTTCTAATGGGAGATACTAATGGGAGATTTTTTAGACCCATACTTTTCTGATTATTTTATTTTTTCTGTATATTATTTATTTATTCATTGGCCTACGCCTTCAGATGTGTTAGTGACTTATTTAGTTTACCATCTTTATCAGACTGTTCTTTCGACATTTTCAAGTATAGAGATATAACTTGTGATACAAGTATCATAATAATACATTTATTTTCCAAGCTACAGTGGAGCTACTTTTTGTGTTTTTGGACTGCAAGTTTATGTATGTGTATATATTGACAGCAAGTGGAACAATATTCCTGGAATAAAATTTAAATTAGAAGAGAAAGTTGGATAAAGATGTATATGCTAATGTGAAATTTTCACAACACATAAAATAAAATTATTAAAAAATAGTTACATAGTTACATAGACTGAAAAAAGAAATGCGCCAATCAGGTTCAGCCTTTCCCATATCTGTTTCTTTCTTGCTGTTGAAAGAAGGCAAAAAACCCAGTTGTGGCTCTTTCCAATTTTGCACGAACTAGGGAAAAAAATAATTTTTGTCCCCAGAATGGCAGTCCTTGGATCAAGAAGCTGTTTCCCCATAATTAAAAAATTATATCCCTGAATATTATGTTTTTGCAAGCATTCATCCAATTGTTGTTTAAATGTCTGTACAGACTCTGATAAAACTACCTCTGCAAGCAGAGAATTCCACATCCTTATTGTCCTTACTGTAAAACAAACCTTTCCTTTGCCTTAGACTGAATCTCCCTTCTTCCAGTCTAAATGCGTGACCACGTGTCCTATGCATAGTCCTGTTTATGAATAGATTTCCACACAATGGTTTGTATTGGTCCCGAATATATTTATATAATGCTATCATATCCCCTCTGAGGTGCCGTTTTTCTAAACTAAACAAATTTAAATTAATTAACCTTTCTTCATAACTAAAGTGTTCCAATCTTTTTATTAATTTTGTAGCCTGCCTCTGCACCCTGTCTAGTGCTATGATATCCTTCTTTAGAATAGGTGCCCAAAATTGCACAGCATATTCAAGGTGTGTCCTTGATTTATACAGAGGCAAAGTTATATTTTGATCCCGCAATCTGTTTTTCTTATATTTATTACCCATTGGTACATGCTGAGAAGTGTTCCTTTCTAATATTTGTTTGAAGATACTCAATTTTTCCTCATTGTTTTTATCACTAAAGAGTTTATGCCAGTCAATACTTTGTAAAGCTGCCTTTATCTTATTGAAATTGGCCTTTTTAAAATTATGTTTTTTTATTCTCCATGTGCAATTTCTCTTTTGAGTTTATTTCAAAAGACACCATATTGTGATCACTATTACCCACGTGCTCCCCCACTTGAATGTTTGACAGTAGATCCACATTGTTTGTTATCACCAGATCCAGACAAGAATCCTTTCTAGTTGATGCTTGTTGTGACATGAAGGTGTCATTTAACTGGTTCAAAAACCAGAGTCCCCTTGCAGAACTACTATTCCCTCTATCCCAATTTATGTCCAGGTAATTAAAATCTCCAATAATTAACGTGTTACAACAATCAAAGAGATATGGAAGAAGGATTCTATAGATTAAATAAAAAACATTTACAATATACTGAAAGTTGGTCAATTTGGAAAGCTTTCTCGACAGATTAGAGGCAACCTGGAAACACTAAACCATTAGCTCTTATTTTTATTCTGACTTTGTAAGGCCTCTGAGCAAACGGAGCACGTATAGATTAACCCCATCGTGACAAAGCCTGATTTTATTTTTTCTGCCCTTCGTGACAATGGCCATTTTAAAATTTTTGCGGTGCTCGTGTTTAGTTGTCATTTTCTTCTTTCCCATTTACTGAACCCACACAAGTTATATATTATTTTTTTTTCAGGACAAGAAGGGCTTTCTTTAGATGATATTGTTTTGATTGTATCATATTATTTACTATTAAAAAAAGTATAAAATATGGAGAAAAATGTTGAAAAAAATGACTTTTTCTAAATTTTAGTTGAAAAATCTTTTACTCATCTATAAAAGTTAATGAAAAAACCTGCTAAATAGATTCTACTATTCGTCCTGAGTTTAGAAATACCCAATGTTTTTATGTTTTTTTTGCTTTTTTATGCACCTTATGGGGCAATAAGTACAAGTAGCGTTTCAAAGCCATTTTTTCCAAATCTGGTAATTCTTCCCCCCATGTGCCATTTCGGGTATCTTTGAAGCTGACCAATGCAATTTACCCCATCAAACCATATATTTTTAAAACCTAGACACCGCAGGGTATTTCAAATGCTGGTATTTTAACTCTTTCCATGCACTATATCTACCACCAGTCTTTGTCAAACTTTGTGGTAGTCATTTTTTTGCATTTTTTTTCACACACATTTTACTTCAGGTATGAATTAACAGGTTTTGGTATATGTCACTATCATAAAACAATATGAGTTCAGCAACATCTCCTGAGTACAGCGATACCTCACATGAATGGGTTTGCCTGGCTGTTTGGGGGCAAAAGGGCCACATTTGGGGCATGTGCATTTTTCAGTGTTGAACTTTGGCATTTGGTGATCCACTGCCCATGCCCTATTTGGTACATCTTTGAGCCAGGCCATTTCAATGTGCCCTATAAAACCATATATTTTTGAAAACTAGACACCGCAGGGTATTTTAAATGCTGGTATTTTAACTATTTGCATGCACACATTTTACCACCAGCATTTTTTTCAAAGTTAGCAGTAGTATTTTTTGTGTGTATTTTTCCCCACACACCTACTTTATGTATGAATTTACAGCTCCTGGTATATGTCGCTGTCACACAACACCCCAATATGTGTTCATATTAAGTAGACACCTCATGGGCATTTAATATACCAGTATTTTAACTCTTTCCATGCGAGAATTGTTTTAAGCCAATGTGCTAATTTTAGGACTTGCTCATAAAAATATTTTTATATATATATATATATATTTTATTTTTTTTTTATTTTATTTTTTACATTTTTTTGAAGGAACTTGAAGGTTCCCCTGATGGTGACATCAGTGGGAAATTATTTTTACATTTTACTGGTTTTTTTTTAACTATTTTTTTCTTATTATTATTATTTTTATTTTATTTTTTTATTTATTTTTACTAATCACACTGTGACAGTACCTGTATTCAACCTGCAAGTGGAGCCAGAGTTCTCTAGAGGGTCTGGAGACCATCTAGCGAACTTTTTCAACTTGATTGTTTTTTTTACAGGGCGGCCGCCATCTTGTGGTTGGCGAAAATCACTCGCAGTGGCGGCTGTGACCGTTCTCCGGAGAGGTCACAGCCCGTCCTCGGGTGAGTATTTGATGTTACTGAATGCCTCTTGATCGAGGCATTTCAGCAACAATATTGAAGTTTAAAAACACTTTTAAAACGGGCATCCGCCGCCATACTAGGCCCCCAGGGAATCCAGCCTGTACACACACACACATTATGGTTTTTGTTTTTTTCATAACAGTACGAATGAGGTATAGAACCTGTTTGTCTTTTTTACTTGGATGTATGTTTTGTTTTCTTTTGCATATATTTATATATTAAAAAAAAATTAACGTGTTACACAGATGTGCAGCTTTCTCAACTTGCTCTAACAGCTGTTCTTACTCATCTGTTAACATTAGGTGGTTTATAATATATCCCAACCAGTAGTTGATTTCCTTTTTTCCCCCAAGCTGATATCTACCCATAAAGCTTCCACATTTTACTTGTCACATTCAAATTGCTTAATATTAGACTTGAGCTAATTGTTAACATACAGCATACTCCACCACCCTTCCTGCTTTTCTATCCTTCCTAAATAACGTGTAACCATTTAAATTAACTGCCCAGTCATGCGTCTCATCCCACCATGTTTCCGTTATGCCTATTATGTCATATTGCTTGGTGTATGATATTGCCTCTAGTTCCCCCATTTTGTTATTTAGGCTCATTGCATTAGTAAGCATACATTTAATATTATCATGAGTCTCTTGTATTTTATGTGAATTTTTATTATTGCAAACCTCCTCTGTTCTGATCTTGCCCCTCCCCCATCTCTGTGCCCTTGTTCTGATCTAAAGCCCCTCTCCTTTCTGTGCTACCTACATTTTCTAGATTTCTGTGTCCCTCCCCCCTACAACTAGTTTAAAATCACCTCCAACCTTCTAGCCATCCTGTCCCCCAGCACAGCAGACCCTCATCCATTTATGTGAAATCCATCATGACTATAAAGATTGTACCCATGGACAAAATCAAGTATATACATACGCCAACATACACACAAATATATCTAAATAATGTTAAGTACAAATTCATAGTCCTCAATTTTAAAAATATTTAATTTTATTTTAAATGTATCAATATTTTTTTACATTTATTTTTAAAAACAATTGCTCATTAGTATTCAAAGTCTAATGAAGAGTTTAAAAAAAACGAAAACTAGTAAATCTGGTTTGCCTTTATTTAAAACCGAAAACAAAATCTAACATGGTCTTTAACTGCCCTCATTTGTCTACAGGTTGATATGCCTGTATTACCTGTTACACAGGTTTGTGATGTTGGTGATGTTTATTGAGCAGTTTCAGTGCTGGTCAGTCTTCTGGTACACTGGGCAGCTGGTAAGTCCTTTCTGTTCAATATTAGGGGCCAGATTCAGTTAGATTGCATGTAAAATATCTATGGATTGAATGTCATGATTTCTCATTGTAGTCTTTGGAAGGATTTGTCTTTAGCATCCTGTGTGTTGGTGCTTAATGGGAGCAAATTCACTGTTTATGAGTCTTCTGATGCACACGTTCTACTCAATATTGGGGGATCAAATTCAGTTCGGTCCAATAGTACTTATCTGTGGCTTTTATCTATTTGTTTTTCTGTAGCATTTGTATTTATTATATCAGGTTTTTGAACACAGACCTGGAAGTCTCTAGTCTTAACTTTACCAATTACCAAGCAAAACGTCTAGTGTTACCTATCGCGCTTTGGCCTACTAAAACCTCTTTTACCATTTTGTTTTAGAAATTTCACTGATATGTAGTCCTAGTCTTTTCATTTTATAACTATCACCCTCAATTTCAGAATTATATGCAAAATTAAAATTCTCAACTTTAGTTCCATAGGAAGTAATTTTAGAAACGTATCCACTGTCACTGTTTAAAAATTCAACCCTTCATTTTCACATATGTATATATGTACAGTATGTATGTATATATGTCTATGTGTATCTGTGTGTGGACACACACAAATATCTCTAAATAATGTGAAGTACAAATTCATCCAATAAACAGACACATCATTCTGTTCATTCAAAAGCTGAGGTATAATAGCCTCATAAAGGAAGGGTCAGAGGTAATTGGCTGCTTGGCTACATGGATTTGTATAGTCACAATGCTGATAATGTTATTTGATAGACTTGACTTTTTCCAGATATTGAGCTGAATTTGGTTACAGGGATAAATCTATAACAAATAACTGAAATGCAATCCTTTTGTAGACTGCAATGAGAAAATGAGGGATACATTTATTTATAGAGATAAAGGTCTCACCAATTATTTACCTCCCTTTCCATGGCAAAAATGTAATTAATTTGCCAGAGATAATATTTTCTCCAGTTATTGAATCTGTCATGTTCTGTTTAAAACCTTATGTCTTTTCCTTAAGATTAACTGGGAATCTTAACATTTTCTTACATGAGCTGATGGAAATAATAGTAATAGCAATTGTTAAATTTAATAAAAATGTATGCAATTGTGCTTAAAATGATTTACTAGGCTATTAAAAGAGCAATGTATTATTTTTGTGGATGCAGTCATGGTCACAAATACCAGGCACAAGTATATACATGGTTTTACTGCATTTGCCTTTTGTGGCTACAATTAGAAATTGACCCAGTCGAGCTCTGTTTGCAAATAAATAAGCAAAAAAACGCGTTGATATTTAGTTGTTAGGAAATGTCCCTGAAAGAAACACTGTGCTATGGTATAGGACAGTGGGTCTCCAACCTGCGGCTGTCCAGCTGTTGCAGGACTACATTCCCCTTTCACCTCTGCCAGTCTCTTAGCTGAATGAGCATTATGCAAGATATAGTCCTGCAACAGCTGGATGGCCACAATTTGGAAACCCCTGATGTAGCGAATAGTAGTGGGCAGTCAGCCTTTTTTAACCAGGATGTTTCAGATATTTCTGACCAACACATGTAAAACGCTACCTGTGTGTATGGCAACATAAATTCACAGAAGAGAATAAATTACAGTTACGGTATATTTGTGTCTGGAAAAAATGGCAAATGGGATTACATAAATAAGGGTGCCTAAATATTTTGTTAGAGTGACAGCTCTTTTAACCATATACTTTACAATGACAATGGTTTTGTTTTTATGTATGTTCTAATAATGATTATAATAAAACAAGGCTAATATTAATACCGTATTTGTTCGATTATAAGACAAGGCAAATGCTCTGAAAAATAGCATTCAAGGACGTCTTTTAATCAGACCTCAAATAGAGGTTTGACTACAAGACTAAGATCCAGATTCCCCGCAGCACTGCAGGGGACCTGGATCCTCCTCTCTGGCAGCCTCTGCCAGCACTTCCTCTGGGGGCTTCTATGACGGAGAGCCGGCATCACATGACCGTCCGGTGCTTCATCATAGAAGCCTCAGCGGAAGTGCCGTTGTCTGCGTGCATCTGTTTCCTTCCCCCTGGCAACCGGTGAAAGTCTGCGCAATGCATGCAGACAACCTCCGCTGCTGCTGCCGGCACTTCCGCCGGGGCTTCTATGAGGGAGCACTGGTGTGACATGACCTTCCAGTGCTCAGTCATAGAAGCCCCGGCAGAACTAACGTGCAGCAGAGGTTGTCTACACACATCGCGCATACGTCCACCGGCTGCCCCCACTAGACACCAGGGAGTCTGAAGCATGGGGTACTAGTCTGGGGAGGCATTGGTAAGTTGGGGGGGGCAGAGTGGCAAATAGAGGGTTAAAAGGCATTACTATAGGCAGAGTGGCATATAGGGGGTTAAAAGGCATTTCTGTAGGATGAGTGGCATATAGGGGGTTAAAAGGAATATCAGGGAGGCAGAGTGGTATATCAGGGAGGCAGAGTGGCATATAGGGGTATAAGGCATTTCTGGGGCAGAGTGACATATCAGGGAGGCAGAATGGCATATAAGGGTTTATAAGGCATATTTGGGGGGCAGAGCGGCAAGCCTGAAGGCAGATGTGCATAACTGGGGGCCAGGTTGTCAAATAAAAGGAAATAAAAACCAAAAAATCATTTTTCTCAATCATAGTTTTTATTAAATATGAAAAATAGTTTACATGTGAATTAATATTTACTAGTAAAACTTTTTTCTTATAAGGTAGTCTTATATTCAGGCTTTTTCTTTTTTTCCTAAATTAACATAAAAATTTGGGGGGGTCGTTTTATAATCAGGGTCGTCTTATAATTGAGCAAATACGGTATTATCAATTGATAATACAAAAATACAAAAAAAGAATATATTCTGCATATATAAACTTTCAGTGAAATCTGCAGTTTTTTATTTCAGCAAATACACCACATACCAATTAGCCAAACTGTTAAACTTGAGATTTATCCATTTACGGAAAACACAATCACAAACAGACTAGATTACTAAAATGTCTTATTTTACATGGTGGAATATGCCATTATTGTGGAATATCTGCATTCTCGAAGGACTTCAGTTGTGCACCCCTGTACTAGATGTTTAGGGATTATAGGATTGATACAAATTGATGGCTGGTTTTCTAAGACTTCACATGAACTTTCAAACAATCTGTCACATATTTCTATACCCTCAGTTGATTATTAAATATTGTCTAATAATTTTGTTTTTTTAAATAAATGATTCCTTTTTTGTCTTTTTTCAAAGGTCATAAGTCTTTCGCAGATGTAGAAGATACTTCTTAAATACAACGGTTCCAATGGTACTTCTCATGCTGATTGTATGATGGAAAAGGGAGGAAATTCTGTTTACTGGAAGAAGGCTACTTTCTTAATTATTTTACAAATATTTCTTACAACTACACTATTTTCAGTTTATAAAAGCAACAATGGACAGGAAGAGAGGAATTCTGACCAGCCAATGAAGGTCCCTGTTGAAGGAGTAACAGAACCCACTAAAGTTATTCTGCTTTGGACTTGGCCTTTTGGTAACCGTTTTCCCCTTAATCAATGTCCTAACCATCTAGAAACATCTGGCTGCCTTTTTACTGATGACAGAGAGTTATATTACGCTGCAGATGCAGTTGTTATTCATCACAGAGATGTATGCAGTTCAAAGATACACTTACCTCAGATGCCTAGAAATGGAAAACAATACTGAATTTGGTTCAACCTTGAATCTCCAACTCATAGTCCAAATCTACAATTGATGAACAAGCTCTTTAATCTTACCATGTCATACCGCACTGATTCTGATATTTTTGTTCCTTATGGATATCTGAAAAAGCACAGTGAAATTCAGAACTTCACAATCCCTGCAAAGACCAGTTTAGTTGCTTGGGTTGTCGGTAACTGGAACCCACAATCCAGGAGAGTTCAATTTTATGAAGAACTTAAAAAACATTTGACTGTTGACATCTATGGAAAGCAACATCTCCCTCTACCTAATGACAAGCAGTTAGAGGTTCTATCTAAATACAAATTCTATTTGTCCTTTGAAAACTCAGTCCACCAAGACTATATCACTGAGAAGCTTTGGCAAAATGCTTTGATGTCAGGGACTGTTCCAGTTGTTA
Organism: Spea hammondii; assembly: GCA_029215755.1. Lineage (NCBI taxonomy): Eukaryota > Metazoa > Chordata > Amphibia > Anura > Pelobatidae > Spea > Spea hammondii. Next base: position 14,758,568 of record JARDYJ010000009.1, read on the forward strand.
TGGGTCCTCCTCGTGAAAATTATGAGAGGTTTATACTTCCCGACTCTTTTATTTATGTAGATGACTTCTCCTCACCTCAAGAACTAGCTACTTATCTTTTGGAGTTAGACAAGGATTATAAAAGATATAAACAATATTTCAACTGGAGGACTCAATTTCAGTCAAATGGTATGTTCGATTGGGCAGAAATATACTGCAGAGTGTGCACAGCATTGAAAGATTCTCCTGCATATAGGACTGTACCAACCATTGACAAATGGTTCAAATAACGAGACACAGAGTGAACCCTTATGTTCTTAAGCATGTATTTATGAATATGCAATACAAAAAAGTTTACTTCTGCTGTTTTTAATGGCCCCATTAGAGCTTTGGTATTTTCCTCATTGTATTTTCCTCATTTCTATGAAAACACTATATTTTAACCCCTTCGTGACAAAGGCTGATTTTACTTTTTGTGCCCTATGTGACAATGGCCGTTTTAACATTTCTGCGCTGCTCGTGTTTAGCTGTAATTTTCTTCTTTCCCGTTTACTGAACCCACACACATTAGATATTGTTTTTTTCAGGACAAGAAGGGCTTTCTTTAGATGACATTGTTTTGATTGTATCATATTATTTACTATTAAAAAAAGTATAAAATATGGTGAAACATTTAGAAAAAAATTACTGTTTCTAACTTTTAGTTGAAAAATCTTTTACTCATCTATAAAAGGTAATGAAAAAACCTGCTAAATAGATTCTACTATTTGTCCTGAGTTTAGAAATACCCAATGTTTTTATGTTTTTTTGCTTTTTTTCTACACATTATGGGGCAATAAGTACAGGTAGCGTTTTGCTATTTCAAAGCCATTTTTTCCAAATCTGGTAATTCTTCCCCCATGTGCCTTTTCGGGTATCTTTGAAGCCGGCCAATGCAATTTACCCCATCAAGTCATATATTTTTGAAAACTAGACAGCCCAGGGTATTCCAAATGCTAGTATTTTAACCCTTTCCAAGCACTAATTCTACCATCAGCCTTTGTCAAACTTTATGGTAGTAATTCTTTTTGCATTTGTTTTTTCACAAACATTTTACTTCAGGTATGAATAAACAGGTTCTGGTATATGTCACTATCATAAGCAACATCTCCTGAGTACAGCGATACCTCACATGAATGATTTTGCCTGGCTGTTTAGGGGAAAAAGAGCCACATTTGGGGCATGCGCATTTTCAATGTTGAACTTTGGCGTTTGGCGATCAACTGCCCATGCCCTATTTAGTACATATTTGAGCCGGGCCATTTCAGTATGCCCAATAAAGCCATATATTTTTGAAAACTAGACACCCCAGGGTATTTCAAATGCTGGTATTTTAACTCTTTCCATGCACCATATCTACCACCAGTCTTTGTCAAACTTTGTGGTAGTCATTTTTTTATATTTGTTTTGTCACACACATTTTACTTCAGGTATGAATTAAAAGGTTCTCGTATATGTCACTATCACAAAACACCCCAATATGTGTTCGGCAACATCTCCTGAGTACAGCGATACCTCACATGAATGATTTTGCCTGGCTGTTTGGGGGCAAAAGGGCCACATTTGGGGCATTTTTCAATGTTGAACTTTGGCATTTGGGGATCCACTGCCCATGCCCTATTTGGTACATCTTTGAGCCGGGCCATTTCAGTCTGCCCAACAAAACCATATATTTTTGAAAACTAGACACCCCAGGGTATTTTAAATGCTGGTATTTTAACTCTTTGCATGCACACATTTTACCACCAGAATTTTTTCAAAGTTTGCAGTAGTATTCTTTTGTGTGTATTTTTCCCCCACACACCTATGTTATGTATGAATTTACAGCTCCTGGTATATGCCGCTGTCACACGACACCCCAATATGTGTTCAGCAACATCTCCTGAGTATAGTGATATCCCACATGCATGGGTTTGTCATTTTTGGGGGGAACTAAAAGGCCACATTTGGTACGTGTGCATTTTTCTAATTGGAAATTAGATGTGTGGCCATCCTTCCCCCCGTGTTAATTGGGACATTGTTGAACCCGGCCAATTCAATTTACCCCATCAAATCATACATTTTTTAAAAGTAGACACCCCATGGGCATTTAATATGCCAGTATTTTAACTCTTTCCATGCGAGAATTGTTTTAAGCTAATTTGCTAATTTTAGGACTTGCTCACAAAAATATATTTTTTCTATATATATTTAATTTTTTTTTGCCTTTTTTAAAAAAAAATTTTAACATTTTTTTTCAACTTGAAGGTTCCCCTGATAGTGACATCAGAGGGAAATAATTTTTACATTTTACTGTTTTTTTTTACTATTTTTTTCTAATTATTATTAATTTTATTTTATTTTTTAATTTATTTTTACTAATCACACTGTGATTAGAAAGCTGGGCTCCATTGACTTGCATGGTTGAATGCAGTACCTGTTCTCTAGAGGGTCTGGAGACCTTCTAGTGAACTTTTTCATCTTTATTGGTTTTTTTCCCGGGCCGCCGCCATCTTGCGGATGCTGAAGATTGCGTGCAGCTGCGGCTTTGACCGCTCTCCTCTGATGTGATCAGTCTTGATTGTTTTTGGATCCAACCAGACGTTTTCTTTTGTATGATCCCATCGTGATTCAACATAGTGCTATGTAGAGTAACATAGAATGTAGCTGTGACTACTCATGATTAAAACTGATGATTGATGTCCCTTTGAAAGGCCCAAAAAGCAGTGGCACCCAAGATTTTAGCACTAACTTATTGAAAGACCTTCAGTCTAATGTGGTTTGTAAGGTTATTCCTTACAAATCAGCAGCTCTTTTGCAGCTATTTGACAGGCACTGATGTGTTATTAATTTTAACTTTGCACAGGTACATGAATACTGTATATGCTCGATTATAAGATGACCCCGATTATAAGATGATCCCTCGAAATTTGAATATTAATTTAGTAAAAAAAGAAAAAGCCTGAATATAAGACTACCCTACAGGAAAAAAAGTTTTACTAGTAAACATGAATTCACAGATTTAATAAAAACTAATGAGAAAAATGCATTTATTGTTTTGATTTTGTTTTATTTGCCAACCTGCCCCCCCCCCAGTTATGCACATCTGTCCCCAGGCTTGCCATTCTGCCTCCAGATATGCCTTATACCCCCTTATATGCCACTCTGCCCCCAGATATGCCTTATACCCCCTATATGCCACTCTGCCTCACAGATATGCCTTATACCCCTCTAAATGCCACTGCCTCACAGATATGCCTTATACCCCCTTATATGCCACTTTGCCTCACTGATATGCCATGCTGCCCCCTAGAAATGCCTTATACCCCCTATATGCCACTCTGCCCCCCCACTTACCAATGCATCCCCAGACTTGCCCCTCGTGCTCCAGACTCCCTGGTGTCTAGTGGAGGCAGCCGGTGGAGGTCTGTGTGATGCGCGTAGACAACCTCTGCTGCCGCTCGGCGCTTCCGTCCGTCATACAAGCCTCAGTTGAAGTGCCAGGCAGAAGCGGAGGTTGTCTACCAGTTCACCAGCTGCCAGAGAGGAGGAATGCCTGGGCGATGCGGGCAGCAGCAGAGGATGCCAGACCTCTATTTGAGGTCCAATTATAAGACGTATTTGCTCTGAAAGAAAACTTGTCTTATATTCAAGCAAATACGGTAATTGTAAAGGATTTAAAACAAAAGCCATGATGTACCATTTTGGACAGCAAAAACATAACATTTATTCTTGATACATTTTTTAAAAATATTGAAAAGAAACAGAAACTTCCAGTGGGCATAAAATAAAAAGTGATTTAGCAGGTACCTATGTCATCCCCATTTTTGTGAGCTGGGAGCTTGCTCATTAACATTTGCTAAGCAGCTACAAATTTACATGGGGGCGGCTGGTATACTTCTGTAACAAAATTGCTATCTGTTGCTTATGGCAGAATTAGCTGTGCATTTGAAAAGATAAACAACATTTGGCCAAAAAAGATACAATGTCCCCAAAATACATATATGTTATGTAAACAGGAACAAAATGCATAATAAGAAAGAATAGGTTTATGCAATTCATAGTTCTACATAACCTGATTAGTCCTTGCAAATATGTTTATGATGATTTCCAGTAGTTATATGCTGAAATGTATGCCTCTATGTCAACACTTTATATGTATTTATACATGTGGATGGGTCTCACATCTTGTGTAATGGAAACGTACTCGTTTTGTATAGTTGAATCCTTAACCATACTTTTACTGAGGCCTGTAACAGTAGTCCTCAGTGTTGGTTGTGGATTCAAACCTCTGATAAGTAGGGGAATCCTCACAGGAAACCATGCAAAATAATTGATGTAAATGATTGGTCTAATTCAATCCAAAACTTCAAAAAAAAACAGTCTGACACTCTAGTTAGAACTATCACGCCATGGTATAAATTAGGGCTGCAACTAACGATTATTTTCATAATCGATTAGTTGGCCAATTATTTTTTCGATTAATCGGATAAAAAATGAATGTAAATATTTAATTTATTTAAAATAATTTAATAACAAATAGGATGTTAAAAACAAACAGCAGAATACATTTTTTGTGATAAAATGCATTTCTTGTTTTTATTTCCCAACCTGCCCCCCCAGTTATGCACATTTGAGCCCAGGCTTGCCACACTGCCTCCCAGATATGTCACATACCCCCAGATATGCCACATACCCCCAGATATGCCACACTGCCTCCCAGATATGCCACTCCACCCTCCCACATATGCCTTATACCCCCTTATATGCCACTGTGCCCCCAGACTTGCCACACTGCCTCCCAGACATGCCACACTGCCTCCCAGACATGCCACACTGCCCTCCCCACATATGCCTTATACTCCCAGATATGCCACACACACCCATAAATGCCACTCTTATATCCCCTATATGTCTTATACCCCTGATATGCCTTATATCCCAGTATGCATTATTCCCCCAGATATGTCACTCCGTCCTCCCCAGATATGACACGTGCCCCCTGATATGCCACACTGCCCACCCCACATATGCCTTATATAATATGCCTTATACCCCCTGATATGCCTTATACCCCCAGATATGCCTCTCCGTCCTTCCCAGATATGCCTTATACCCCCCAGATATCCCATAGTCCCCCCATAGTTCACATCACACTGACACAATCTTTTATAAATACAGGATTAATCTTCACTGCCCCCAGGATTTAGATTCCTCTTAGTTTGCCACCCTTTACATCTAACTTTATTAAATTAACTAAATTAACCCTAAATACCCCATTAACCATACTGTCCCTAAATTAACCCTAAAGACCCCACCAACCACAACTGCACCTAAATTAACCCTAAAGACCCCATCAACCATAACTGCAACTAAATTAACCCTAAACACCCCATTCACCACAGCTGCCCCATAAATTAACCCTAAACACCCCATTAACACCACAATTGCCCCTAAATTAACCCTAAACACCCCATTAACACCACAACTGCCCCATAAATTAACCCTAAAAACCCCACCAACCACAACTGCCCCTAAATTAACCCTAAAGACCCCATCAACCACAGCTGCCTCTAAATTAACCCTAAACACTCCATCAACCACAGCTGCCCCTAAATTAACCCTAAACACCCCATCAACCACAGCTGCCCCTAAATTAACCGTAAACACCCCATCAACCACAACTGCCCCTAAATTAACCCTAAACACCTCATCAACCACAACTGCCCGTAAAAAAATTAACCCTAAACACCCCATTAACCACAGCTGCCCCTTAAATGAACCCTAAACACCCCATTAACCACAGCTGCCCCTAAATTAACCCTAAACACTCCATCAACCACACCTGCCCCTAAATTAACCCTAAATACCCCATCAACCACACCTGCCCCTAAATGAACCCTAAACACCCCATTAACCACAGCTGCCCCTAAATGAACCCTAAACACCCCATTAACCACAGCTGCCCCTAAATTAACCCTAAACACCCCATCAACCACAGCTGCCCCTAAATGAACCCTAAACACCCCATTAACCACAGCTGCCCCTAAATGAACCCTAAACACCCCATTAACCATAGCTGCCCCTAAATTAACCCTAAACACCCCATTAACCACAGCTGCCCCTAAATTAACCCTAAACACCCCATTAACCACAGCTGCCACTAAATGAACCCTAAACACCCCATTAACCACAGCTGCCCCTAAATGAACCCTAAACACCCCATTAACCACAGCTGCCCCTAAATGAACCCTAAACACCCCATTAACCACAGCTGCCCCTAAATGAACCCTAAACACCACATTAACCACAGCTGCCCCTAAATGAACCCTAAACACCCCATTAACCATAGCTGCCCCTAAATTAACCCTAAACACCCCATTAACCTTAACTGCCCCTAAATTAACCCTAAACACCCCATTAACCATAACTGCCCCTAAATTAACCCCCACCTCCCCTAAATTTCAGCAGCCTAAATATAAATTTTATACTCACAGTTAGATGATTGTCACAGCCATGTGGACGCTATAAGGAAAGGGGCGGGGCCAATCTGCCCCTAACTGCAGGGAGGGACTAGAAGCAGGAAGTGGGCAGGGCCAATTGTCAGTGATTGACTGCAGGGAGGAACTGTAAGTAGGAACTGCTGCTGTGAGTCACTGAATGAAACGGATTATAAAACGAGTGGTATTTTAGGGAGCATTTCCTCTGAAAAAACCCTCATTTTATAATCGATAAAAATCGATTTAACTAATGTATAATGAAATTAGTTGGCAACGATTTTCATTATCGATTATTATCGTTTTTATCGATTAGTTGTTGCAGTCCTAGTATAAATGAAAACAAGATGAACCCTAACTACGTGTAGTGAGGCACCTGGCAATATTTGAGGCAATTCTCTACAGAAAGGGGCAGAACATTTAAGAAATTAAGTTAAATGACATCTGCATTAATACATGTGCCTAAATATTTAAATGGGAATTACACCACTTAGCGTGAAACTGATTCTGTAGGTAGTGGGCCATAGTCCATGAGAGGGAAATGCTCATTATTTCAGAGTTCTCATGATGTATCTTAGATAAAATGAGTTAGATGGAAGACCATAATCCTTGAATTCTGACATCATATTTAAGATTGTAAACACTGGTTTGGCTATCACAAAGACAAAGTTATCAGTTGTTCAGATCTCTGCCATAAAATCAAGTACATTCATGTCTTCAACATTTTATAGTTAAAAGATCAGCCTGATTGGAACCAATAAGATTCAGAAATATAATAGACATGCACTCCATCTGCCTACATTATACCTTTAAAGTCAGATTTGTTGAAAGGGAAGAAAATTAACACACACTAAAATCAGATAAAATTTACTATATGGACAAAAGTATTTGGACACCTGACCATTACACATTGATGTTAATATGTAGTAGATTCCTCCCTTTTGCAGCTATAGCAGCTTCAATTCTTCTGGGGAGGCTAGAAGTTCCTGTAGGTAGCTGCTTTCAGTGTTTGAGGTAGTTATTCACAGTAGGAATTATTCCCATTTTGTCTTTAGAATCTGCATTAAGTCAGTCAATGTAAGGATTTACTTACCTCCACTGCCAACCTCTGCTGCCCCCCCCCCCCCGACTCCTCCAGCACACGGGTAGGCCTGAATCAGGCCTGTCTCGGCTAGTGCGTGCATGTGACCTTGAGACTAGCAAGTACACACCCGTGCATGCGCTGATGACGTGGACAGCTCTTAAAGGCATAGCGTAAACCAATTAAGCCCATTTCATGGCGGGCTTATTATTTAAACCCTGGGCTGGCATTCAATCTTTACCCTTTGTGGTGTGAGTTGCTTATCTTCTTTGGTGAATATTCTGAACTGGCTTGTCTTTGACCTTAACTTTGGTCTTCTATTACTGTTTTGATGTCCAGTGGGTAGAAACCAATAGGTATTTGAGACTGGTTACAATTGTATCTGGTAGGTTGATGTTGAGAATCCCCTATTTTGAGGAGTTAATTTGAAAGTTGGCCATAGGCTCTCAATTCTTCAGTGTGTTGGAGAGAGTACATGGGATATTATAATCATTAGAATATCATCCTGGTAAGCAACCAATTTGTGGTGGTTGAGATCATTCTCTAGGCCATGGATTGCTGAGTCACTTCACAGGGCATTTAGGAAGGGTTCCAATGACAAAATAAGAAGAAGCGTGGATAATGTGGATCCCTGTCGCAAAGAGCCATTTATCTTAATGGACATCTGTGGACCCTATCCAGGCTAGCATTTGGGCAGCCCATCCCCAACTTTCTGAGGACCTCAAACAAGACATTTTTGCTCACTCTGTTGAATCTGTGGAGAGTAGGATGGTGGGACTGTTACTGGTATGGGCATGGTAAATAAGGTCAATTATAATAGTAGTACTATCTTTTGCCTCTTGCCTAGGGACCTCAGTATAGGAGGCCATGGGAAATACTCTGGGATGGAAAGTGGGAGTCTTCACTGCTCCTGACAGACCCACAAAGAGCTTTTGTTTCCACCCTCAACATGAGAAAGTGAATAAAAACAAGGAAACATCAGTGTTTCAACAATAGTTAAAACCTTAAAGTGTCTTAACTCCAGACAGATACTCCGGCAAGTGTCCCCACACTAGATGGCACCCCAAGGCAAGCAAAAACAACAAGAAGGAAAATAGTTGACCAAGTGTTGTCAGCTTTAAATTCATATTCACATGGAGCAAATATCCACCACAGCCAAAGGAGATCAATCACTCAAAACGTTTTGCACCTCTGTGCTTAATCAAACTGTTATAGGTCTACGTGTGAGTTATCATTCTTCTCCAAAAGGGACAGGTCCATCGTTGGGTCATCTTGTGATGTTTATATTTATGAGGACGTTCTCCATGGTCCCAGATGCTTTTTTAGTTAACCAAGTCATGCTGATAAAGGACGTATAGTGCTGTTCCCGTGGAATGAGCCATTTCTCAAAAGCAAAAAGGGTACAAAGTCCAGGGTTTTATCCTCACAGCGTGTCCACGCTCAACTATAGGACATAAAGGCTCCAATAGGACATAAAACCCCAGCATGGTGGTGAATCGAGTCTCCAGATGAAGTAAGAGATGTGGGACAACTATGGGCACACTGTTAGTCTGAGCTGTAGTAATTAAACCAACATCCTTTGCACCCGTTAGTAAGTTTGTAGGTCCTTTTGTCAACTGTTATGGTTGTTCATCCATCATTTCATTCTGATTGCTTTATGTTATTATTTATATAAAGACTGGTCCTCTAGGTGAGTACACAAAGGTGTAGATTAAGATGAATAAAGAGGTGAATACTGCTAAGGAAGTCACTAATTAACTTTTCACTAACAACCCAAGGGCCAAGCATTGCTAATGGAGATATATTGTTATGCGATTAGGTAGGAGTTATCATTTCTCTAACATAGGGATAGTTCCATCCTAGAATCACCTTACAATGTCAATTTTTATGGAGTGGTTTGCCGTAGACATTGATACCCATCTGATGATCCAAGTCAAAGCTGTGGTTGAATCACAGCACAGTCCCGGTGTTTCATCCATAACACAAAAAAAACCCAAAAATATGTTTAATCCTCACAGTGCATCTTTGCTACACTATATCCAATAGAACACCTTGAGATTCTGTGCTTGTGGCCTGTTCAATTCCTAGCTGATGATCAAGGTCATGTTAGGCAAAACCAATGAAAGGGATTGTATGCAGGTGCGATTGACAGATAGTTGGTAGATGCATGTGGGGCACCATTCACTCATTGTTGTGAGACATTTAGGCAATGTCTAGGCTCATTGTAATCCGGTCGTGTGGGGTTGGAGCCTCCTATGTATTTCACTATCGATGTTAGCAGTGAAATCATCCTGCGTGTAAGCTTCTATTAGAGGTGCCTACTTGGAAGCTGAGAGTCAAAAAAAGGTTTGTCGCTCAATTGGGCATAACCATGTTGATTCTGAAATTGAGTTCTCTGGTTAGCAAGATATCCAAACAGTTAATTGTATAATAAAGTTGATTACTCAGGAGAATCTGAACGATTGTTGGTTAATTTTCTTTGGTGTGAGCTTGCGAATGAGCAAGCAAAGGGGTCTGTTTCAGGCCTCTGTGTTTCTTACGTAAATCCTCAGAGCGTTGTAGTATTACGCTCTTATGGTGTGTGTAACCAACAAGCAGTATGGAAATTCCCACCTATAGCTTAGACTTACTGTCTGAGGTGCAGCGGTTACAGGTGTTAATATGCATCAATGCCTCAGAGTGATGGCGAGAGATCGGATAAATTTCAACTTTGTTGTTTAGAATTTCAATGGGGTCCATAGTCCTATAGCTTCTCCGAATTTCTTACTTTGTGTGTAATGGTAGCACATAATGTCTTATAGTGGTAAGGTCAGGTTGATATGTTCTGGGAGTATTTCTTCTGGTACTCTTCTGGCACAGAGGTTACAATGCCTTCCTCTTTAGGCAAGGTTTTCCATTTGAGTTTGTCAAGTGTTGATCGTGTCAGTTTGCACTCTCAGATTTTGTGCACCTACAGTATTGTGTATAGTTCTAAGAGAGATCAGAGGGGGTACTAAAAGTGTGAATGCAAGATACACAGGATCGTTGTTGAAAAGAATGTTAGAACAAGAGGTAATAATCAAATTATATACCTTACTGAGAGGGTGGTAGATAAGTGGAACTGCCTCCTAGCAGAAATGGCGGAGGTTAATATAATGCATGGGGTGGACTAATGGCTATACTGAATCTTAGATGAGAGTTATGTTCTTTGTCTTTACATCACCAAAAACCAGGCAGATTAAGTGTGGCACATGGTTCTTATGTGCCATCGAATTCTATGTTTCTAGGTTTCTAAACACCCCATTGGATATTTTGCAGAAGAAAGTACCATTTATTTTATGGTGTAAGTACCATGTGCGGTAATGGTACTGTGTCTGTGGAGCACAGTTCCATGTACACTGTGCACTTTGGTGGCAGAAGGAAACCTTTCTACTGATGTTATCAATCATCCCTAGCGTAGGAAAATACCCTATATGTGATCTCTAGTAATGGTGCACTGCTTTCTACTGTTTTTTTTTAAACCAAAGAGGAAGGAACTACTTGAGGGGAATAGCATTGCAATGCAAGGGATCCCGCCAGGTCTTAGGAGGTCCCAAGGCTTCCTGGTAAGTAGAAAAGTAAGCTTTTTGAAGGGGCACTAATTGACATCTGATGCCAATGACCTTTGTAATACATTTTTCATATACCGTATTTGCCCGAATATAGGTCCGCACTTTTTCCCCCACTTTAAGTCTTTAAAGTGGTGATGCGGCCTATAACTGGGGTTTAGCGCAGGGATGGGTCGTACCACCCGACGCCTGGGACATGCAGTTCCGGGTGGGTGTTTTTGGTTTTTTTCTGCAGGGGACCTGGATCCTACTCTACAGCAGCTGGAGGTCTGCACGATGCGCGTAGACAACCTCCGCTGCCGACACTTCCGACGGGGCTTCTATGGTGGAGCACTGGCGTGACATAACCTTCCACCATAGAAGCCCCGGGAGAAGTCCCGGCAGTGGAGGTTGTCTAAGCGCATCGCACAGACGTTCGACCTCCGCTGCCGACACATCCACTGGTGCTTCTCCGTCATAAAAGCCCCAGCGGAAGTGCTGGCTGCGGAAGTCGTATGCGCTATGTCCATCGGCCAGCCCCACTAGACACCAGGGAGTCTGGGGGTGCATTGGTAAGTCGTGGGGGGAGGCATTTCTAAGGAGCGGAGTGGCATTTCTAGGGGGCATAAAGCAATTAAGGGGGGGACTTTAAAATGGCTATTGGTTTTCCAAATTTCTGTTTATATATAACATATGCTCACTAACTGCATAATAGATACCAAAAATTTTAAAATATATGTATTGTTGTTTATTAGGTAAAATACTGTTTTACCATTTCGCTTGTGTATTTTTTCTGTAAAAATATTTTTTTCTTTAAAATAGCACCAAACTTTTAGGGTGCAGCCTATATTCGTGCCAATACGGTATATCCCATACATGGTTGGCACTCGGAGGGTTAAAACCATAATAAGGTGGCCTGTTTTTCATATCACTGACTTGTTTTTGGTTAACTTATTTACCCCACCTATAACAACATACTAGTACCAATTTTGTAAATTTACTTCAGATTTTTTGTATTCAAAAAAGAAAAAGATGCCACCAATCTAACCCCCTACTATAAATGGCAATTGAATCCCAAAATACTAAAGTAGAACAAAGAAAAGAAACTGCTTAAATAGCATTTTATAAGCCATAAATTAAAATAATGAGAAATGGAGGAGGTCTAAATTTCCCAGATTAGAGTAAAGTTCTATTAATAAAGGAAGGAGTTGCTAGCCAGATTTCTGAAATGAATATCATTCTTGGTAGGTCCTTCAATTGCTACCTCCAAACAAATCAATCTCCTATAGTCTCCACTTTTGGAGTGGACTCACTATATAAAGGGGTAAATTGAAGTCACACAGTAGGAGAAAAAAACCTCAAAACTAGTAAACCTGATGCATGTTTTGACAATTTAATTTGTTCCCTTACCGGGGCTGGTCTGTGATGTCACTAAAATTCGAGTCAGCTATCGAATAGGAGCTGCTGCTCTGATGGTGTTCAGTAGAGCAGGATAATCCCATGATCATCATCATAAATTATTATTATTTGGTAGGACTGATCCTTCATAAATATACATAAAAATTGCCTCCGTACAAGAGCAACCTATGGTCCGAAATACAATTCCATTCCAAAGGTTCCAATCGCTGATCAGTATTGAGTTTAAAAATATATAAATAGAACACGTTTCACCCTTTGTTACAGTCACTCTAAGACCATGCACTTACACATACATGCATGCCTACATACAAACATATACACCCACTACCTTGTATATCATACACTTACACATACATACATGCACTATGATCTATACCTCCACATATGGGGGTGCCAAATATAGGATCCGGACCAAGTGCCAAATACTCTAGGTCTCTTCTACACTCTTAATTTGCCTCAGTATTGGAGGGTTTCCTTACCAGCAGTTTAATTTTATGTTTCCCCTATTTTTATTCAATTTGCTTTGCACTGTTTCTAATACAAAATAACTACAGCAGAGATACCCTTGGGAATCTCTTTCTTATTTTGAGGTCCATATAATGATTTACTTTTTATTGAACAGGGAAGAACATTCTGGACAGACCCTAATGGGTTTCTAATTTTCCACACCTTTTGGTGGCATCAGCATTGATACTGCTGGTAAGCAATGCTTAATCGTAAGAGTGTGAAAAAACACCAGAAGTACTATTATGTTCAAAGGGTGATCTTGACATCATTTTTGTGCACCTAATATTACCTCCATATGGTCCTGAAGAGGTTAAAACTACCTAAAGCTTGTGGTTTTAGTATGTTAAACAAACAATATAATTGTATAGGAGAATGTTTAATTTGAAACAGACTATATAACCATGGCAAAAGTTGGCAGAACTAGCATATGTAATCAATTTCCAGCTGTCATGTTTTACCCCTAGGCTTTACCTCAACCCTATAAGGTCTGACAGAACCAATTACTAATAAAGAAAACCATTTCTGGATAGTTTGAAAACACATCATGTGACTCTAGTTTCAGTATGACTCTATTCCTCATATTATGAACAAGTTAGCAATTAAACATACATATCGCTGTCATGCCTGTATATTTTGGTATATGCAAATGGAATATGTTTATTCAGTAGATAACATAAGAGCAAGATCCATCAAAATTGAGGTGATGAGTGATAACTGTGAATAAACCCATTCGTACCTCAGAAGGGTTTATTCACAGTTTGTAAACCTGTTGTAATTCCAGCCCAGTGATACAGTTTACTGCAAGAAGTTTGTCCTGTATAATGCAAAGTTAATCAGTGATATTTATTAAAAGTCACCTCAATTATTTTCTGATAAGGATGGTTGAAAGTAACACTCATTCAGACATATGTGCTATCAAATCAACTTCAGAACCACTGAACCACTCAGGCAAATTTGGCATGCTTCTATAAGACTGAATAACCTTCAGAGCGTTGCACACTTTGCAGTAGTATGTGGCCCAGGTATGAACCCGAACAGGTTGAAACCAGGTTCTCCAGCTGAAATATGCCTGGTATCTTTTATCATCCCTGTCCAGTTCCAGCATATAATTAGCCAGGTCTTGGGGAGAAGAGAAGTCATCTACATGAATAAATGAATCTTTTGGAATAAAACGTTCATAGTTTTTGCGGGTTGGCCCCATAACAATTGGTACCGTGCCTGACATAAAGGCATTATTCCAGAGCTTCTCAGTGATATAATCCTTATCTTTTGAATTCTCAAACGCAAGGTAAAATTTATATTTTGATAATACATGAGATAGATTTTGCCTGGATAATGGCATGTGATGCCGTCCATATATGTCAACGTCCATGTATTTCTTCAGTTTTTCATAATATTGAAAACGATCATAGGTTCGATTCCAGTTACTGACTACCCAAGCCACCAGTTTCGATTTTACTGAAATAATGAAATTTTGGGGTGTATCAAGCTTCTCTAGCCAACCATAAGGAGTGAATATGTCAGAATCAACCTTATAAGACATTGTAAGGTTAATAAGATTATCCATCATTGCCAAGTTTGGAGAGTGGCTTGGTGCCTCGAGATTGAACCACACCCAATATTGCCTTACAGGTCTTGGGATCGGGGGTAATAAGTCTCTAGAGACACTGACATCTCTGTGATGTATAACTACTGCATCTGCTGACTGATAAAGACTACGGTTGTCTGAAAACACACAATCACTGCTTTCAGCAGTGTGCCGACACTCATCGAAAGAGAATTTTTCACCAAAGGGCCATGTCCATAGAAGAATTACCTTTCTTTTTTCAGCTCCAGAACAATTATGACGTGGGAGGATGCCATATTCTGGCTTATAACTTATGTTGATATTAAGAATGACAAAGATGAAGTAAAACATTACAGTCTGTATGATAAAAAATATAATGAATTGTGCATGATGTGATGTATTTGTCATGAACTTCATATCCAGGACCTGAAAAAATAGATATTATTTACAGTTATTAACATGTAAATATAAAACAAATATCTATATATTTAAGTTACATGGCACAAGACTTTTGAACAGATTGTCAGCCTTCCATGATCCTACTGAAAATCACAAAGATCAACCTCAGCAACATTTTCCTAGAACCATGGCTAGGTTAACCTTGCACAATGCAACTCCTATTTCACAATTTAGTGAATGAGCTCTCATGTCTTGCAGGGACTTAAGCATTGTTGACATAAAGGCATACATATTTTAGGTACATACAGAGGATGCAAAATGACACATAATGGGACAGTGACACAATGATTCATACAATTGTAATGTCCCTTTCTTAGTTTAGTGAGTTTAGATGTGCAACACCTAGATGTATATAATTAATACATGTTTAAGATGTTTCATTATTGCTTTCAGTGCATAATGAAAAATAAATCAAACTGGCAACTTTGGCCCATCAGAAAACATTGGACTGTAACACATTCAAAAAACAAATATTTTAAAAGATGAAAATCTTTGGCTCTGTATAAAGCATCAATGAGATTCCTTGAAAGCCTCCTCATTGATTGCACTATGCTTTATGCAGGGACAGCTCAGCCATTCATGTTGAGAGATTTGCCAGGGATGGTCCTTTGAAAAGCCAAGAGAATTCAGGGAGTTGAAACCTCCGGTTTCTTACAATCTCTGTTACCTACTCTACTTTTAGTGAATAAGCCCAACTATGTTTGCACCCTATCATGATTTATCTAGCAGAAGAGATTTTTTTATGGAATGACATAAACATAGCACATTCCCATAGTTCTTTTTTTCCATCAAATACGATAATGCCTGTTGTAAACCATGCGATCATAATGTGGTGTGAACTCCCTAATACTAAAACCACAGTACAAAGAAGGTGAAAAAAATCCACTAAACTAAGAAAGGGACATTACAATTGTATGAATGATTGTGTCACTGTCCCACTGTGATGTCTTTTTTCAAAATTCTCCCTTACGAAAAAATTACTGCAGTTTTTCTGAAGTAATACTGCAGTTTTTTTGGACATTTACTGCAGTATTACTGCATTTGTACTTCACTATACTGCAGTTTTACTGCAGTTATTTTTGTAAGGAAGTACAAATGCAATAAAGCTGCAGTACATTGAAGTACAACTGTAGGTTTGCAGTATAAAAAAAAAGTGCACTAAATGTGCAGTAATACTGCAGTACAGTGAAGTACAAATGCAGTAAATGTGCAGTAATACTGCAGTAAAGGTGCAGTATTGCAGTTTTTTCATGTCCAAAAAACTGCAGTATTACTTCAGAAAAACTGCAGTAATTTTTTGTAAGGGCAGGTATAAATAGAGACAAAGAGGTTTGGGGACCACAAGCGGGAAACAACAATTAGGTTAAATCACACATAGGTTTGGATTTCAAAGTTTAGTCTTCAAAGAGGATGTAAAAAATATCATTCAAATCGTGTTTCTAAAAATAAGTATAATCAATATAAAATAGAACTATAGCGTGCAAACACAATAGATTTTATTCTCGGGAGGGACTTTACTAATTCAAATGGAAGTCAAGGAGTTAAAACCTCAACCCTCAGTTTAGAGAACAGATAATTAGGGCCTTATTCAACCGTTTTCAGAAAAAAAGAATATTAATATTGAAAAACATTTAAAAGGCCTTACCTCAGAATAGTTAAGATCTTTTTCAAATAGTTTCACAAGTTGGATTCCTTGTAGCTTTTAATATTACAGTAAAACACATACATAGGCAAAGTAGGAAGCAATTCACAGAGAGAGGAAATACTTTCTGAACAAAGACATGGGGGCAAAACCAAGTTGATATAATCACTCCTTAGTTTGCTTTTTCCCTCCTTTCACATTATCTCACACCTATCCATTAATCTCTCTTTTTATTTCTGTGTTTTCTGTTTGTGCAAGCACTCCCCATTGGGATGTTCCCTCTTTTTTTCTAAATACAACCCTTGCCTTACTGACGTTAGTCTAATGTATACCTCTTTTACTAGCGTATTGTACGGCACGTCAAATGGTTTTTCTATTTTTGGTTACATGAAAGTTCTTCAGAACCATGTATTTGTCTTGAAAAAGTTACACATCCTATATTATGCAGGGTAATCAGCTTCAGCCATACCAGTAGTGATTTGAAAATAACCATTTGGTCAAACGTAAAGCCAAGCCATGTGTTCAAATGATTAACAGCTACATTCACCTGAAGTTAACCTTTGAATCAAGATGATCTGTTTAAGCACGGTCAGTGCAATGTATCATTAACCCTTTTAGTGCTAGATGGCATTCATTGCTTTAACAGACATCATCCTTAATTGGTATGATAGCTGAGAGGTGCCAATTAATGCCTGGGGAGATACTGCAGAATCCTTCTATATGAAATAGCAATGTCCAGTTCATGAACAAATCGTTCTTTTGAACCGATTATTTTTATCATCCCTATGAATCAGTTCAGTAGACTGAACGATTTATTAGTATCCGTTCAGGCTGTGAATCATTAACCCCTTAAGGACCGGGCTAATTTTTTCTTTTTGTACCCTGTGGGACCGAGGCTGTTTTAACACTTTTGCAGTGCTTGTGTTCAGCTGTAATTTTCTCCTCACCCATTTAGTGTACCCACACATGTTTTATATTGGGGTTTTTTTCAGGACAAGATGGGCTTTCTTCAGATACCATATGTTTTGATCATACCATCTTATTTACTATAAAACATGGTGAAAATTTGAAAAAAAAACACCTTTTATGACTTTTCTTTGAAAAATCTTTTACTCACCTACAAAAGGAAGTAAAAAAACTAGCTAAATAGATTCTACTACTTGTCCTGAGTTTAGAAATACCCAATGTTTTTATGTTTTTTTATTTTTTTTATTGGGCAATAAGTACAAGTAGCGTTTTATGATTTCCAAACCTTTTTTCCAAATCTGGTCATTCTGCCTCCATCTCCTCTTTGGAACATCTTTGAAGCCGGTTAACTCAATTAATCCCCATCAAACCATATATTTTTGAAAAATAGACACCCCAGGGTATTTCAAATTGTATTTTAACCCTTTCCATGCACTAATTATACAACCACAATTGTCACACTTTGTAAAAGTAATTTTTTTATTTTTTTTTCCACACGAATTGTAATTTAGTTATAAATATATATGTCACTGTCAAACAACACCCCAATATGTGTTCAGCAACATCTCCTGAGTATGGTGATACCCCACATGTTGTCAAATCGTTTGGCTGGTTAAAGGCTACGTTTGGGACATGCATAATTCAGGAGGTCATTTGGTCATTCTGCCTCTTTGGAACATCTTTGAAGCCGGCTACTTCAATTTACCCCATCAAACCATATATTTTTGAAAACTAGACACCACAAAGTATTTCAAATGCTGGTATTTTAATCCTTTTATCCATGAGATTCTACCACCTGCCTTTGCCAAAATTTTATTTTGTATTTTTTTCCACACAAATTGTACTTCAGGAATGAATTCATAGCTCCTGGTATGCGCTTTTTTTCTCCATTTTGGTCAGTCTGTACCTATGCCCTATCTTTGAGCCCGGCCACTCCAATTTACCCCATCAAGCCATTTTTTTTTATTAAATTAGACACCCCTTGGGTATTTTAAGTGCTTTTATTTTAACTTTTTCTATGTTGAGATTTTTCAGAAATTTTAGCACTTGCTCAAAATAATAAACGTTATTTATTTATTTTTTTATTTTTTACACATTTTGCTGGTACTGGATGGTTCCTCTGGTCACATCACTGCATAATTATTTTGAAATGTTAGCACTTTTTTTTTTGCAGTGGCGGAGCGGTCACAGCCCGTCCTAGGATAAGTGTTTGGTGTTGCTGAATGCCTCCTGATCGAGGCATTCTAGCGACACCATTGAAGTTTAGGAGGTGATTGTTGATCGCCTCCTAAACTCTTTTAAAACGGGCGTATGGCGGGTGTATGGCGGTTGTTGAAGCCTCGGGGAGGGGCCAGAAATGGCCCCTGATGTCGATCTCTGCGTTACTGAATGCCTCGACATCGAGGCATTACAGCAACGCCGTTTAAGTGAAGAAAGTGATCGTTGATAACTTTCTAAGCTTGTTTAATTTAATGACGGTTAAGTGACCGTTTTTGCGCGACGGTCCAGAACCGGCAAAGGTCATTAAGGGGTTAATATTATCCTAGAGTGAGTGATCTGCATGGCACACAGACTCAGGGATAAGGAGTCAAAGAACCGTTCAGAGGAACTATGAGTCATCGATTCACTGGCTCACTGAATCGTTCAGAGGAACTCTGATTCACCAGGTCACTGAATTGTTCAGAGCTGTTCTGCTGCATTTTTTTTTGACGGTTACATTAATGGATATGAAAGAACTTACAAAGGGAGTGCACCAAGGAAGGACAATGAGAAACTTGGAGGCTCCCTGCAATCAATACTCCACTGAACCGTCTTCAAGTGCTGCCTATTGCCTATTGTGTTTTTCAACCACCATTCCAGTCCCATCACCATCTGTCTCCAGTTACCTCTTATTCCTCCTTTCACTTTCATCTATTATTAGTAGAACAATTATCTCTCTCCAGCCACCAGCACCCCAAACTATGTCTGTATTGCTCCATCACTACTTTCTTCTCCCCTTCTCTCATCCCAAGCACTTTTCAACTTCACCTCCTCCCTTTCCCCCACCTCCCCTCACTCCCAGCAATCTCTCCGCTCTATTCCCACCTTCTCACACTCTCTTCTACTTCTTTTAGCAGCTGAGCATATTTCCCCAAATCCTGGCCCTCCTGTGGTGTTCTCTTCCCAATCCTCTGCCATTCAACATTCCAGAAACTTCAATAATCTTGTCCACATACCTCGCTGCTCCTCCTACCCCTCTTTTACCTTTTGCACCCTGGAATGCACGTTCTGTCTGTAACAAACCAACAGCCTTACACAACCACTTTACCTCTAGCTCCTTGCACCTTCTCGCTCTAACTGAAACCTGGCTATCCTCTTGTAACCAGTCAACAAACAATGCAGCCCATGTACATGGGGGAGAGAAAATAAACATCAATATTGCTATATAACACTTGGTGGTTTGTAATGCGAATATAACTCACAAATGAATGAAGTTAATCAGGCCCATCAAGGATTCAGTGAAAGTATCTTTAATAACTTATTTAAAATCTGTGAAGCATAAGTGCCAAATAGTGCAGTATCTTCATATAAAGAAAAGAAGAACTAGAAATGCACTTACAAATAACTTGGGCACAACAACAATGTTATGCAAACTCGCTCAATGTATAAAAGAGTCCAAAACGATATCGGCAAATGTCCAATGATTCTATGATTCTTCTTAACGCGTTTCGCCAATCAATATGTGGCTTCCTCAGGAGAATCAAGTAAGAGCTGTGTATGTTTCCTGGTAATGTCCATTTTTATGTGTTTGAAAACTTCATGGCACTGCGTCATGACACACGGCGTCCAAGAGTAGGGGCTAAGTCGCATGATGACGATCACGCAGAGACAGAGCTTCACATTGTAGCAGTATATACAGTGTGGAGGAGACACTGTATCATCTGGTAACGTACATCCAGATGGGGCGGAGAACAAAAGGAACTGGTTACCCGCATCGGACCTCCCCCTGAAAAAGTTGCCAAGGTTCATCTGTAGAGCCGGACACACTGGGGAACAGCACTCCCCCCACCCACCATACAAACGGCCCACAAATAAAGCACAAAATTAGATGGGATAATCGTCATGTACTAGAGGCACATACAAAAGATGTATATGTAGAAATATAAAGTTAAAATGTATTACTTAAAAAAATAAAATTATGGATATTAATATAGATTAAAAATAATCATGTTTGTAATATTAAAATATTATGTTTAAAATTTTAAAAATATAAAAAAAATGATCACATTTTAAAGCTTTAGTAATAGTAGATGAAATGTATCCAATTTGATAAATGTATGTATTTAAATGTATCCATGTATAAAAATGTTCATAATAAAATAAATTTATAATAAAAAAAATAGAAAATCATAATTGATCGAATACATATATATTCCTTGGTAAAAATTGTATATACAATTTATTAAGAAGATACATAACCCACAAAAAAGAAAGAAAGAGCTCTGTGCTTCTCCCAATGAAGATGATGAATTTTGTCACCATATAAATAATAAATGTATATTTTGTTGTAGTTCAGTATTTAAATCTCCCTTCTTATGTGTCTGAAACCTTTAAATGCACTCTGTCTCTCTCTTTGAGAGTACCGGTTTGATGTTTCCTCCCCACCAATGGGGTAATATTAAATTATTTGGAACTTCGAAAATGAGAAATGGTTACAATTATTACAATGTTTTGGAACACTACGTTTAATACTTTTGTTACGGATACCTCTTAAATGTTCTAAACCTTTTACTTTTAGTTCCCTAGAGGTACGGCCTATGTATTGGATTCCGCATGTACATTTAAGTAGATAAACCACATTTTTCGATTTACAATGAATTAAATATTCTTTTCCAGTGATAGTACATTTAAAATTCGTGATTTTCTTCTTTTGGGAGTTACGAATCTTACAGATTTTACACTTCCCACATCTATGGAAATAGATGTTGGTTTTTTTAAATTAGGTAAAGCGCTTGAAGCTAAGGTGAATTTTCAATTTTCTGATTTTTTATAAACAATATTCGGTATATCAGGAAGATGATGCTTCAATTAGTTGTCCTGTTTGGAAATGGACCAGCATTTTCTAATGTCGAAAGCTTTATCATTGTATTTGGTCAAAAGTTTACATAGTTATATAGGCTGAAAAAAGACATGCGTCCATCAAGTTCAGCCTTTCCTATATCTGTTAATTTGTTGCTGTTGATCCAAAAGAAGGCAAAACCCCCCAAGTTTGGCTCTTTCCAACTTTGCACTAACCAGGGAAAAAATTCCTTCTTGACCCCAATGGCAGTCAGATTTCTCCTTGGGCCAATAAGCTGCTTCCCCATAATTAAAGATTATATCCCTGAATATTATGTTTTTCCAAGTATCGATCCAGTTGCTGTGAAAACGTCTGTACAGACTTCGATAAAACTACCTCTGCAGGCAGAGAATTCCACATCCTTATTGTCCTTACTGTAAAATACCCTTTCTCTGCCTAAATCTCCTTTCTTCCAGTCTGAAAGCGTGACCACGTGTCCTATCCATAGTCCTGTTTATGAACAGATTTCCACACAATGGTTTGTATTGGCCCCGAATATATTTATATAATGCTATCATATACCATCTGAGGCGCCGTTTTTCTAAACTAAACAGATTTAAATTTGTTAACTGTTAGAATATTCTTTGTCTTGAATATCTAAACTTCTCCAGTGACCAAACAGCAATCAAGACCACAGCTATAAAGTCTTCTTAAGCAGGTTTATTCAATAACAAATTAATATACATACAGTACTGGTTGCTGGAACAAATGGTGGTAACAGGTAATGTAGGCTCAGTATTCTTGGTGAGATGAAGGTGAAAGAGACCTTGCCCTTCTAACCATGCATATTTATACCCCTTTACCCCCAGTTAGGATACACGTTGTTACTATATATGGGCAATATATGAATTTAAGGAATCCTATTGGAGCAGTTATAGGATACACTGGCATTCCACAGAAGGCCCTCTAAGATATGTCACATAATTGATAACATATGTTCCTAACACCCAAGTTGCATTCAGGCCTAAAATGTGCAGAACAAAATAAAAGTATGAAAATGATTTCTTACATTAACCTTTCTTCATAACTATAGTGCTCCATTCCTTTTATTAATATCCCGCTCACACTGTATTACTTTACCTAGTTTAGTGTCATCTGAAAACACAGAAACATGACTTTCTACGCCTATTGCCAGGTCATTTATAAATATGTTGAATAAAATTGGTCCCAGAACAGAACCCTGAGGGACACCACTTACCACTTTTGTCCAGCTTGACAATTTGCCATTTATAACAACTCTCTGTTCTCTATCTCTAAGCCAATGTTATACCCAAGAACAAGAATTTGCATCTAGACCAATTTCCTTCAGTTTGAATACTAACCTATTATGTGGAACCATGTCAAACACCTTGGCAAAATCCAAGTAGATTACATCCACTATCACATCCTGATCTACACTTCTACTTACTTCTGCAAGTAAGAATGCAATTAAATTAGTTTGACAGGGCCTATGTTTCATAAGACCATGCTGATTTTTGCTAATAATACTGTTCTTCCCAATGAACTTAATATTATCCCTTAATATGCCTTCAAATACTTTCCCAACCACAGAAGTTAAGCACATGTCTATAATTTCCGGGCACAGAGTTTGAACCATTTTTGAATATAGGAACCACATCTGCCTTCCTCCAATCCTGAAAGAAAAGAATCCCGGCAGATTAGAAACAGAGGTTAACTTATTTCCTGACTCAGCCCCTTAAGTACACGTGGATGCAGGGGCGTACCTAGAGTATTTGGCACCCGGGGCGGATCCTGTAAGTGGCACCCCCCCCCCAAATGTAAAGACATTATGTTAAGAATATTTATTGCACCAATTTGTAAACTATATGTCAACTGTAAACAACAAGAAATCTGAAAAAATAAATTAATAACTTATAAGTAAAATAAATACGTTTAAATAACATTTACTGAACATATAATAGTGCTGTCTTTAATAACCCTCCAAAAAAAACAGCGTCCACATTGCCCACATAGAACCTGACCAGCACCCAAATTACACACACATAGGACGTGCCATCTTTGCCCCCAAACAGCCCAGCATGAGTCAGCATTGTTCCCAAACACGCTACCTGTGCCATCTTTGTCCCATAAACACCCTGCCTGTGCCATTTTTGTCTCATAAACACCCTGCTTATACCATCTTTGCCTTTTTGACAAATCAACTATACACCTATGATTAACACAAACACTTTTACAGTCACTCACTAATTCACTTTCATTCACACAATTCATTCACACAATCATTTATTCTTTCACACAAATTATTTACACATATTCATTGATGCAT
Source organism: Spea hammondii (assembly GCA_029215755.1). Classification (NCBI taxonomy): domain Eukaryota; kingdom Metazoa; phylum Chordata; class Amphibia; order Anura; family Pelobatidae; genus Spea; species Spea hammondii. Next base: position 14,782,655 of record JARDYJ010000009.1, read on the forward strand.
TCTCACAAATTCATTAATTCTCTCACTCATTTTCGCTCTCTCATTCTAACTCTTTATTTCAATATTCTTGCTACCCTCCTTTCTCCCTATCTACCCATTCTCACCCCCTTCTGCCCTATCTACCCCTTCTCACTCCCTTCTCCCTATCTACCCCCTATCCCCCCGTCTCACTCCCTTCTCCCTATCTACCCTCTCCCCCCCTTTGAAGTTCACTTACCTTTCCGGAGTCCTGCGGTGGGGGTGCAAGGCCTCTGTCTCCCAGCTCTGCCACTGTATGGAACAGTATAGAGTGATGGGAGTTATGATGTACTTTAGAGCATAATTATAATGAAAAAGACATTGGAAATGGTACAGCATAACACCCATCACTCTCATGCATTTACCAATCCACATTTACCAATCCACACTTACCAATCGACAGATTCCACACATACCAATCCACACATACCAATCCACAGATTCCACACATACCAATCCACAGATTCCACACTTACCAATCCACAGATTCCACTCATACCAATCCACACATACCAATCCACAGATTCCACGCATACCAATCCACACATACCAATCCACAGATTCCACACATACCAATCCACACATACCAATCCACATTTACCAATCCACAGAATCCACGCATACCAATCCACACATACCAATCCACAGATTCCACACATACCAATCCAGAGATTCCACACATACCAATCCACACATACCAATCCACATTTACCAATCCACATTTACCAATCCACAGATTCCACGCATACCAATCCACAGATTCCACATTTACCAATCCACATATACCAATCCACACATACCAATCCAGATTCCACACATACCAATCCACAGATTCCACATTTACCAATCCACACATACCAATCCACAGATTCCACACATACCAATCCACAGATTCCACACATACCAATCCACACATACCAATCCACAGATTCCATACATACCAATCCACAGATTCCACACATACCAATCCACAGATTCCACACATACCAATCCACTCTCACTGAATGATTTCCTACCTTTCCTCTTTTCTTCTTACAGCAGTAAGCTCCTTTTTTTCCTCTTCGCTCCTCTTCTTCTGTCTTCTTCGCTCCTCTTCTTCTGTCTTCTTCCGGGTTCAGAGGGCACGGACGGCGGTGGGCGCGGCTTCAGTGTTGTGCGCCGGGATCTGACAACAAACCCCGGCGCACAGCAGCAGTTGCCACGTGGATCGCGAGGGAGCGGTACCGGAGGTCTTTAACAGACCTCCGGCTCCCTTGAGTGTTTTTAAGCAGGTTCAAGGGAACCGTCTTAAAATTTTTCAAGGGAGCCGGAGGTCTGTTAAACCCGTTAATACCGCTCCCTTGCGAGCCTGCTCCTCCAGCGGCGGACATTACTGTCCGTCTCTGGAGGGGTGCCGGGTGCCGGCAAGTTGACACCCCCCTGATGATCGGCACCCGGTGCGGACCCCCCCCCCCGCCCCCCGCTAGGTACGCTACTGCGTGGATGTAAAGTCAAATTCTCTGTTTTTCCTATGTTTCTTATCAGATAAAAAATCTTCCCTATTCTTTTCTTTGATGGTTTTTAAACTATTTTGTAAAAGAATGTTTGGATAATTCCATTCTTAAAATTGTTTATTTTGAATATCAAAGTCCTTTTCGTCGGTACAATTTCTACAGATACGTGCCACTTATCCCTTTGGTATCAGTGGCGTCGCTACAGGGGGGCAAGGGGGGGCAATTGATCGACCAACTGCTTTGGTGGTAGATGACATGGGGTTCAAACTAGGCTGGGGGAGGGGGTTGGCTAGCGATGGGGATGGGTAGAACTGAGCCCAGCAGGTGCATGACCAGATCCCGAAGGGATGTGGTTGGGGAGAGGAACACTGCCCACCTTACCTAAAGAGCCAACCAAAGGTTTCATATTCTCCCCCTGCTCCCCATATACATAGTGAGAAGTGAGGGAGAGGGGCAAAAACACTAAGGGAGATATAAACGACAATGCAGTGTGAAAAATCCATCCTGATGTAGATGACTGTGACGTAGATTGTGTCCTGCTGTTTGTGTGTTTTTGGTTATCAGTGTAGCAGAGCCTGTCCTGGGTTGTGTGTGTGTGTGTATAGGTGTTGGTGTGGCAGAGCCTGTCCTCGTGTGTGTTTGGGTGTTGGGTGTTGGTGTGGCAGAGTCTGTCCTGGTGTGTGTGTGTGTGTTCGGGGGTGTCAGTGTGGCAGAGCCTGTCCTGGTGTGTGTGTGTGTTTGGATGTGGGAGTGGCAGAGCGTGTCCTGTGTGTGTGTTTGGGTGTCGATGTGGCAGAGCCTGTCCTGGTGTGAGCCTGTCCTGGTGTGTGTTTGGGTGTCAGTTTGGCAGAGCCTGTCCTGGTGTGTGTGTCTGGGTGTCGGTATGACAGAGGTGTGTGTGTTTGGTCATCTGTTTCCTGGCACTTAACTTACAATAGGAATTATTTAATTTATACTTATCCAGAGATAAAATGCCCTCCTGAAGTTGTAGTGACTTCAGGGGACAAAACGTTCAAGGCCTTGAAATCACTTAGTGGAAAAGTTAAGGTATTGTGTGATTTACTCATGTTGAATGATCAAGTATTATGTTAGTCCAATAACAAAAGTATCATTCCATAGCACATTACTCTTGGCAATATATATATATTTAAGGGTGGAAATTATTAATGCCCCCCCCCAGTTTGACTGTGGCATCTTGTGTGCCCCCCCTATATATTGTTTCTAGAGTCGCCACTGTTTGGTATATTGTAAAGCCACTGTGGATGGTGGCAACTTGCAAAATCAATAAACCCATTTCCATCCGTGGGTTTAAAAAAGTTTTGGAGCAATTTTTTTCATTACAAATGAATAAAGTAAGATCCAAAAAATCTATTTGATGATTATTAATACAAGGAGTGAATTGGAGATATGTTGATTTTGATTAACATAAACAATAAATTGGTTTAAGCTTTCTAAAGTGCCTCGCCAAATAATTAAAACATCATCAATGTAGCGTCGCCAGAGAACCAGATTTGCACCAAAGGGATTGTTGGACCAGATGGAGTCTGCTTCCCAATCTGCCACATATACATTGGCATAACTTGGTGCAAATCTTGTTCCCATAGCTGTGCCACAAAACAGTAAATAAAAATGTTGATCAAATGAAAAAATAATTATGTTTGAGAATAAAATTGATGCAATCTAATAAAAATTTTATTTGTAATGGGTCCATTTTGTCATCCTTTTGTAAAACCTTTCTAATGGCCTCTATACCCTGATCGTGTGGAATAACTGTGTATAAGGATGAAACATCAATGGTGGCCCAAAGGTAATCTTTAGACGTTGATAATGTGTTTAGTGTCCTATATATATATAAAGGGACAAGTGGCACGTATTTCTGTTGAAAAATGTCCACATACTGGGAAGTATAGCTAGTCAGAGAATTAATCCCACTAATAAAAGGCCGGCCTGGAGGAGCAGTTATATTTTTATGAATCTTTGGTAGGAAATAAAAAATGGCTATTTTTGGAAATACAATATTTAAAAAATTATATTCACTCTTATTTAAAATTCTGTTTGTTTTTCCTTCCTGTAGTAAGCTTCTAGATTATTTTTTAAATAATTTGGTAGGATCTATGTTAAGTTTTTGATAAGTTTTATTATCACTCAGAATACGGTTTGACTCCTCCATGTAGTATGATCTGTCCATAATGGCAGTGGCCCCTCCTTTATCCACTGCTTTCACTACTATTTCTTTATTTACTTTAAGTTTTTTAGAGACTCTTGTTCACTTGTGCTTCGAATTGTGTTGTCTTTTTTTTTATTATTTTCTATTTTCTTAAATTCTTGAAAAGACACCTATATGCTCACTTTTTTTGTGTCCTGGAAAGAATTTGGAACTAGGTTTTAAGGGAGTGTGAAGGGATTTTCTTATACATGTTTGAGTATCTATAAATAAATCAAATCCACTTGAACCTTTGTTAGGAGCAGAGTTGTATTTCTGCTGGATTTAGAGAATGACTGGAGATATTAACAATTCCCTCTGTTTGGGAATTGGTGCTTGGCTTTACCTTATTTCCCTGTCCTCTAGAGGCTCTGTATCTCTTGTTGTTTTTTGGGGGGTTTTTTTCACAGAGGAGCGAGGAAAGGATGAAAATCTGTTCCTGGTTTCTATTATAGGGGTGTGGTGGAAACCCTTTCCTTTGGGATCGCTCCCTGTCTAAAAAACCTTCTTAAAATAATTGGGAATGTGGGATCTTTGTCTGTCTTCATCATCCACTTTTGAAGTTGATGTTGTGTAATGTGTATGTCACGTACCTTTACCCCAAAACTTGAAAAAGCCGCAACTTCACCCTGAGTGATACCGAATGGGAAGGCCCAAAGGGAACACCAAAGGCAGAGGAGATATTGAGCAGCCAGAAGGCAGGATATAGGCAATAAATATATGCTGTCTCTGAGGAGTAGATGGCTGTAGCGTAGACAGTGGAGGTAGCACCGGAACTGCAAAACGGAGTGTAGAAAACAAAGACCACACAAGGGTAAAGAGCAGCAGACCAGCTGGCCTTTTAAATTTGGTGCCACACCAAGCCACGCCCCTGGAACTGCACTGGAGATCTCCCAGCCTGGCCGCGCCCCCTCCTATGACTCAGACGCAGGTTGCTTGGAGACGTGTGGCGAGAAGCAGCTACACTAGGTCTGTTGCTTTGCCGCAAATGCGAGGAACGGCGTCGGGACAAGGCTTCTCCGGAGAGGTAAGTTGTGACAGTGTATAATCTTTAGTGTATTTTTTTTTATTGTGAAATCTATCGTCTCTTCTGTGATCATTTTGTCACAACTTACCTCTCCGGAGAAGCCTTGTCCGGGCGACGTTCCTCGCATTTGCGGCATAGCAGCAAACCTAGTGCTATCCAGTTTGAGTTATCTCCTCAGATGTTTTCTTCTGAACGGGCCAAGGTGGAATACATCATCTCCTTATTGTCCGGAAGAGCTTTAGCATGGGCCTCTCCACTGTGGGAAAAAGACTCTCCCTTGATTTATCACAGTTCCTCGTTTATTTCTGCATTTCGTAAGACCTTTGACGTTCCCAGGAAAGCTGCTACGGCCTCTCTATCTTTGCTGCATGTCTCTCAAGGTTCCCGTACTGTGGCTGAGTTTGCTATAGAATTCAAAACCATCGCTGCAGAGGTTAATTGGTTGAGCGAGGCCCTTATAGCCGCTTTCTATGACGGTCTCTCTGAGCGGCTGAAGGATGAGTTATCCACCAGAGATCTACCTGGAGAATTTGAAGACTTTGTATCTCTGGCTCTAAAGATCGACAATCGTATGAGAGAAAGAAGCCTTCAGAGAAACAAGAGGTGGGGACGTACGGTGTTCCCAACGTATAAACCCGTTACCCCTTCTGTATCTGGATCATCTACTGAAGAACCTATGCAAATGGCAGCTACTAAGCTGTCCATGGAGGAGAAACAACGCAGACGTTCCATGGGACTTTGTCTTTATTGCTTAAGGGACATTTTGCCATTTCCTGCCCCAACAAACGGGGAAACTTCCGCACCTAGGTCCTGTGAAGGAGCCTAGCCTAGGTGAGCCTATTTCAGCTCCTACATCAGTCAAAGACCGTTTTTTGATTCCTGACTCCATTTATTGGAATAACTGTTTCCAGCACAGCGATGATCAACTCTGTGGCTGCAGGATCCTTTATTGACCGGACTTTTGCTTTACAATACCATATTCCTTATAGTTCTGTGGATCCTCCTATTCCCATCTCTGCCATTGATGGGTTTCCCTTACACCAGGCCACCATTAACCTTCAGACGTCTCCTCTCTTTCTCAGAGTGGGGCTATTACATCAAGAATCTGTGTCATTTTTATTATAGACTCTCCCAAATGTCCCAGAATTCTGGGTCTACCGTGGTTGCAAGCGCATAACCCAACCATCGACTGGCTCACAGGAGACATTAGGTCCTGGGGAAAGACCTGCCAGATCCATTGTCTTCCAAAAATGTTACCCAATAGGACAGCCATTCGATCCATACAACAGCAACTCATACCACTCCGTATATTGACTTTCAAGATGTTTTCGACAAGAAACAAGCTGACGTTCTTCCTCCTCACCGCCCTTATGACTGTCACATTGAAATATATCCTGGCACGATTCCTCCTAGGGGCAGGACCTACCCATTATCATTACCAGAATCACTTGCCTTGGAGGAGTATATAAAGGATAACCTAAACAAGGGCTTTATCCATAAATCCGGGTTTTTTCTTCGTATCTAAGAAAGATGGGGGTAAAGGCCCTGTATAGATTACCGTGGACTCAATAAAGTTACTGTCAAAAATAAATATCCTCTGCCTCTCATCCCTGAACTCTTTGACCGCCTACGCAATTCCACTATATTTTCTAAATTAGATTTACGAGGTGCCCATAATCTGATCAGAATCCGTCAGGGGGATGAGTGGAGTGGAAAACCGCCTTTAATACATGTATGGGCCATTATGAGTACACTGTTATGCCATTTGGGTTGTGCAATGCCCCAGCGGTATTTCAAGAATTCATTAATGATATCTTCCGTGATATTGCACTACAATTCGTGATTGTATACCTAGACGACATACTGATCCATTCTCCTGATCTAGAATCCCACCGTAAACATGTACGCATTGTACTTCAACGCCTCCGTCAGAACCATCTTTATGCCAAACTTGAGAAATGTCTGTTTGAAGTTCCTCGTATTTCATTCTTAGGATACATCATTACGGCAGATGGATTTGAGATGGACCCGGCCAAATTGACGGCTATCTCCGAGTGGCCTCAGCCTGGCGCTCTGAAACCTCTCCAACGATTTTTAGGCTTTGCCAATTATTATTGGAAGTTCATTAAAGACTTTTCCAAAATAGTGGCTCCACTTACGTCTATGACAAAGAAAGGAGCAAATTGTTCTCAATGGTCAGAGGAGGCTAAACAGGCCTTCCACAAGCTTAAGAGTGTGTTTTCATCTGCACCTGTGCTCGTCCATCCCGACATGTCTAAACCTTTTGTGATAGAGGTAGACGCCTTTGAGATCGGTGTTGGGGCAGTATTATCTCAAAGAAAGGATTTCCAGAGTAAACTGCATCCTTGCACATATTTCTCCAAGAGATTCACGCGTCCAGAGATCAACTATGATATTGGCAACCGGGAACTTCTGGCTATAATTTTAGCACTTCAAGAATGGCGACATTATTTGGAAGGGGCCAGAAACCCTATTACAATTCTCACAGACCACTAAAACCTTGAGTATTTAAGTAAAGCTAAACGCCTGAATCCTCGTCAAGCCCGATGGTCCTTGTTCTTGTCCAGATTTAACTTTGTTATATCCTATCGCCCAGGATCTAAAAATATTAAAGCTGACACTCTATCCAGGCAGTTCATCAATAATACTAATGAAATGCTTGACCATGAACCTATAGTCTCTCCCTCTCGGATCATTGCTACAGTCACTACTCGAGTATCTTCTCCACTGTTTGAACGAATACTAAAGAATCAAGCTCACATGCCTGTACACAGCAAATGGCCTACCGGTTCCTTGTTCGTTCCGAGTTCTGAGAGATTGAACGTGTTAAAATGGGCTCATTCTTCTCGTACCTCGGTTCACCCTTCTGCTCGCCGCACCAGAGACATTATTTCCAGACACTTTTGGTGGCCAGACTTGGTGACGGATTGCGTCAACTTCGTGGCATCCTGTATTCCATGTGCTACTAGCAAAACATCTCACACTCGCCCCCAGGGACTTCTTCATCAGCTTGAAATCCCCACTCGCCATGGACTCACCTGGCTATGGATTTCATAGTAGATCTACCTCCGACAGAAGGGAATACTGTTATTTTAGTTATAATCGACCGTTTTTCCAAGATGGCACATTTTATTCCACTATCCAAATTACCTACAGCCTCGGAACTGGTTCCTATATTCATCCGTGAAATTGTACGTCTTCATGGCTTTCCACTTCAAATTGTGTCCGAACGAGGAGTTCAATTTACGGCTCGTTTTTGGAAAGCATTTTGTTCTTCTATGGATATCTCCTTAGCGTTCTCTTCAGCCTACCACCCACAAACTAACGGCATCACCGAAAGAACTAACCAGTCTCTTGAACAATTTCTTCGCCTGTTTGTTAATGACCACCAATCCAATTGGTCTTGTCTTATTCCATGGGCAGAATATGCTAGAAACAACATGCCTCATGAAGCTTCTAAGATTTCACCTTTTTTCTGCACCTACGGCTATCACCCTAAGGACTTACCTGTTTCTTTCCCCGAGTCTTCGGTGCCTGCTGTGGACACTTCCTACCCTGTGGAATAAGGTCCGACAATCCTTGTCTAAAACGGCTATACAATATCAACGCCAACCAATCATCATCGCCAGATGGCAATTTCTTATTCTAGAGCGGACAGAGTGTGGCTATCTACAAGAAATATCAAACTGAAAGTTCCATCCATGAAACTAGCTCCCCGTTTTATTGGTCCTTTTCGAGTTCTAAGATGTATCAATCCAGTGGCTTATGAACTATTGCTTCCTAATTCTCTTCGAATCCCAAGAGTGTTTCACGTCTCTCTACTCAAACCTCTTACCTGTAACAGGTTCACAAGAAGAGTCTCTCGACCTAAACCCGTAATTGTCGATTCCCACCTTGAATTCGAAGTTCAATCTATCATTGATTCCAGGAGAGTTCGGAATTCCTTACAGTACCTCGTCCATTGGAAAGGCTATGGTCCTGAAGAAAGATCCTGGATATCAAGTAAAGATTTACACGCCCCTATGCTGCTTTAGAACTTTCATGCAAAATATCCTGCTAAACCTGGCCCATCTCGACCTTCGGTCGGCCCTCAGAGGGGGGTAATGTCACAACTTACCTCTCCGGAGAAGCCTTGTCCGGGCGCCGTTCCTCGCATTTGCAGCATAGCAGCAAACCTAGTGTAGCTGCTTCTAGCCACACGTCTCCTAGCAACCTGCGTGTGAGTCATAGGAGGGGGCGTGCCCAGGCTGGGAGATGACTGGAGGTGTTGTTGCCTGAGCAATCTCCAGTGCAGTTCCGGGGGCGTGGCTTGGCGTGGCTCCTAATTTAAAAGGCCTGCTGGTCTGCTGCACTTTACCCTTGTGTGGTCTTTGAGTCTGACGTGCTGTTATTTGCGCCTACTCTGATTACTACTCCGTGTACCGAATCATGGCTTGTCTGATTAACTCCTCCATGTACCGAATCCTGGCTTGTCTGACTAACTCCTCCGTGTAACGAATCCTGGCTTGATTTCTAAACTCCGTTTTGCAGTTCCGGTGCTACCTCCACTGTCTACGCTTCAGCCATCTACACCTCAGAGACTGCCTATATTATTTTGCCTATACCCTGCCGTCTGGCTGCTCAATATCTCTTCTGCCCTTGGTGTTCCCTTTGGGCCTTCCCATTCGGTATCACTCAGGGTGAAGTTGTGGCTTTTTCAAGTTTCGGGGTATAGGTACGTGACACATTTATAGATCTCTCAGAAGGAATTGTGTTTCTTTTATATGAATTACTTGATGGATTTATTGTGTTCTCTTCCTCTCTGATAATCTATCTTGTCCCTCTGTAACACAGATTCTCCTGCTGCTCTCTCCTATGGCGGCCTCCACCTCACTCACACTCCCAGATCTGATGACAGGAAGGGTGGTGGGATAGGCTTCTTCTCCCCAACTTGTACCTTTCAATAAATTCCCTCCGCTCTCTTTCTCCTCATTTGAAGCCCATGCTATCCGACTATTTAATCCTTTCTCCTTACGCATTGCAGTTATATACCGTCCCCCTGGCCCGGCTAACATCTTTTTTGACCACTTCTCCTCATGGCTTCCTCTCTTCCTCTCCTCTGATGTTCCTTCTGTTATCCTTGGGGACTTCAACATCCCAGCTGATACCCAATTGAGTCTCGCAATTTCTTTCTATTACCTCCTCTTTTCATCTCAAACAGCATATTAACTCCCATTCTCATGATGATGGTCACACCCTGGACCTTATTTTTTCAAGCATGTGCTCTCTCACTAACTTCTCTAATTCACCTTTCCCCCTCTCTGACCACCACTTCCTATCCTCTAACCTTGCCTCTTACTCACGCCCTTGCACCCCAACCTCGCCTAACCAGAAATCTCAGCTCTATTAACCTTCAGAAATTCTCAACCAATTTACTCCCCCTCCTCTCTCCTATTTCAAACATATCGTGCCCTAACAACGCTACCTCTCTCTATAACTCCACTCTCACATCTGCTCTTGAGGATATAGCCCCAGTTACTACTCGCTCTTCACAACGTTCACGTTCCAACCCTGGCACACGACTGTAACCCGACACCTACGACGTTGTTCCCATGCTGCTGAACTAAGTTGGCGAAAGTCTCAATCCATGTCTGACTTTCTGCACTATAAATTAATGCTACATTCCTACTACTCTGCTCTCCACCTTGCTAAAGAAACCTACTTCACTTCCCTCATCTCCTCCCTGCCTCATAACCCTAAATATCTCTTTAGCACTTTCAACTCCCTTCTTGAACCTATCCCTACTACCCCTTCCACTAGCCTTAACGCCTCGGACCACTTACTTCAATAATAAAATCGAAATCAGATATGACATATCTGCACAGTCACCACCCTGCCCTCACCCTCCCTGTGACTTTGCAACCTCCTACCCACTGACTTATTCTCCCTTTGCTACATTAAATACATTCTCTGCTCTCACTGAAGAGGAGGTACATGCTCTTCCTCTTTCCTCTTGTCCAATCACATGCCCCCTTGACCAGACCCCTTCCCATCTCATCCAGTCTCTTTCATCTACTCTTGTCCCTACTCTAGCTCACATCTTCAACCTCATCCTCACTACTGGGTTTGTCCCATCCTCCTTGCTATCATGCTACCATTACGCCAATCTTAAAAAAGCCCTCCCTTGACCAGACTGATCTGTCTAATTACCGTCCCATCTCTCTACTTCCTCTCACCTCCAAGCTTCTTGAAAGAATTGTTTATACTCAATTAACTAAGTTTGTTTGATTCCAACTCCCTACTTGACCCTCTTCAATCTGGTTTTCGCCCTCGATATTCCAATGACCCTTGGGTTAATTAAGGGTTAATTATCGGTGAAGTCCGGTATGCAAGCCAGGGTCAGGGTATCCAGAAATTCAGCAAAGTCCATTTAAACAAGCCGGGATCGGGATATCAGAAATTAATTAAAGTCAGTTAAACAAGCCAGGGTCAGGGTATCCAGAAATTCAGCAGAGTCCGTTTAAACAAGCAAGGGTCACAACAATAATAGCACAGCAAAATATAGGAATGGTCAGAGAGAAAATATACCAAGTGCCCAGCAGCAGAAGCTTCTGCTGCTGGGTTTTGAATGTTCCCGGGCTGGTGACGTCATTGGGAGCACGCGCAGCCCCCTCCTTCTTGCAGCAGAGAAAAAGACCCAGTTCTTTAAGGACGCTTACAACATGAGCTAAATTAATTTATATTCCTTTAGCTCACCTTTCCTAGTCCAGCTCCTGTAATACTTAATACTTAATACTGGTCCATCCCTAACTTTAGCCCTTTTACCTATTGTGTAATTCTCCCTCTAGATTGTAAATGCCTTTGAGAGCAGGGCCCTCCTCACCTGTTGTTTCTGTACATCATATTGTTATGTTACATACTACTTGTTATGTCCTGTCTACCCATTGTACAGTGCTACTGAATTTGATGGCGCTATATAAAACAATAAATAATAATAATACTTTCATGTGCACATATTACAATCCAACCAGGTGCGCTCGTGTTAACCGATAAAATAAAATAATATAAAGAAAAAAATAATAGTGTAGACGTATAGTCAGTCAATTAAACGGATAAATATGCTGTCCGCTTGCATATGTGGACAAAAACACAAAACCAAACAAACATGGGATGGTATCTTTCAGGGAGGGAGTACCATAAGGTGGTGGATGCACTTACTCTTATGTAGAGAGTATTCAGCGTTGGATTCCCCAGAGGGTGGCTCCTGATAGATTTCTCCTTTACGTTTGTCTGCAGTCTCGTGTTGGTCTTTAGTAGATTTTCCCAAAAAATGTAGTATCAAAATTGGAAACTACCATAAGTTAGTGGCCAACTAAGTAGTTAATCAAAGAAGAATTTATTTGAGGGCAAAGCCCTATACAAAAAATACCAAATGGACTACAAGTACATGATTTTAAAATAAATAAATAAATATCGCCACAATAAATAGATAAATATTTAAAAATCAGTCTGTTATGTCCAAAGATAAAAATAAATAAATATATTTAAAAACCAGTAATCAGAAAAGATAAAAGTACCGGAATAAAAAAGTCCTCTCTCTACGCGTTTCGCCTGCTGGGGCTTCCTCAGGAGTGATGTTTCTCTCTCTTTCGTCGTCTTTTTATTCATGGTTGGCGCCATCTTTTTTGTGTTCCTCCTCCTCCGGTGGCGACCCCTTCTCCGTGCGTCGTGACGTCAGACGGTATTCTCCTCCTACGTGTTTATCGTCGCGCATGCCGTCGCTGGGACCAGTATCTTTCCTTCCGTAGCAAAGAAGTTACGTTCAGGTATCGATTCTCCAATCTTCCGAAACTCGTTTGGGATGGGAGAAGGATATGGTTATAATAAAAAAACAAAAAAAAAACGGAACCTGTTCGTAGTATATGAAAAACGGCTTAGTCTGTCATTTACTCTATGGGGAACGGATTGAAGTCGCCCTAGATAAAATACGGAGGTATTGAACTTAAGGATCCAACCAAGGGGGAAAAAAAGAACAGAATAATCTATTGTTACCTGACTACCTATAGACATACATGGATAAGATATCCTAAGTAATATTATACAGAATAATATTGTGAAATAGAGCATAATGTATTGAAATAGAGGATAAGATGAGTGAACAGAATCGAGAGTATAATCTTAATATATTTAATTTTAATAATATATCTAGAGATGTTTTTAATCAGATGAATAAATAGAGAAATTCCAAGACGTATTAATGTTACGAAATCAGGTAGGTGAATGAATTTAAACTATGATGATTCAACTATGATAATGTAAGTATGATGGTGGGATGATGTACCCTAAAAGTGTGGTGAATGAATAAGAGTGAGTATGTCATGTTGAGTATGGAGTACAGTCTCAGACTGTAATAGATGTATAGAATGTATCTTCACTTGGCGAGATGAGAGGACCAAAAAATTAGATAATATTTTTTCACAAGAACCCACGAACAAAGACACCAATATTAATTTGTTTATACAGCTAGAAAGACTTATGGAAAAAGAAATTAAAAGGTGGTGGGAAATAACGTTCATTGAACAATATGTAAAAACTAACACCATACCTAGAGGTTTAAGAATCAAAAAAAACCCAGCCTTTGGTTCAGATGATCAAACGTTTATGCAAAAATGGAATGACACTTTAGATGAATGTTCTTATAAACTTATGGGACTCATAATAACACAACAAAAAGATCAACTAAAAAAGATAGAGAGAGATATACATAATATAGAGGAAGAAATAAAGACCCAATCAGATACTCAAACTATTGTGGCCCAAAAATCTAGTTTGGAGAGGAAAATTAATAAAATTGAGGGGGAATTAATCACCAATAAAAAGAGAAAGTTTTTTAGGGATAAGGAGGAAATGCAGAGGGGAATACATCAACCGAGGTCGGGTCCAGGGCAATTTAAACACGACTACAGAAACAATGGCGGTAGATCCAATTATAACTATAGACCCCCTATCCCTCGATACTCAAGGAACACATATAAGGAGAATCGAGAGCGCAGTTCCATACACACTAGGAACATGTACCGGGGAGATAGAGAGTCCATTCCCACACACACTATGAACATGTACCGGGAGGATAGAGAGTCTATCCCTTTCCACAAACCTTACCCTAGATTAGGGAGCCAGGGGGACAGAGCCACGGAACAGAACAGAACAACGGAACCAGAACAGGAAGCTTTTTTAGACAGGGGGCTATCCCGAAAAGGAGGAACGAAAAGAAAAGAAACCCCTCCACGGAGAGAAGTAATGGAGTTAAGAACACGGTCCATTCCATTGGATCAAAGCCCATGGAAGAAAAGAAAATTCCAAAGAGAACTAGAGGCCAGAGAGGGGGAGGAACGATGGCAAAACAAATAGAAACATTGGAACCAGAGGATGAGGGAATTATCAATATATCGGGGAACACGTTACAACAAGATGAAATCAAACTCCTTAAAAAGGGACTTAAATTCGCCCCAGCAACAGGACCCAATCAGTTCGAATTATTCATGGACACACAAAAATATTTAAGAAAACTAACTGTAAAAAGATTCTTTTGCAAAAAAGACACCAATAACCCAAAAGAAGACCCATCTGAAGGGCGCTATATACATACGAACCTTAGACCCAAGTCTAAATTCTATCCACACCATGAAAAAAGTGAACACCTGGAGGTATTTACAGATTTAGTACTTAGAGATATGGAAAAACTAGAAACAAAACGTAAATTATTCAATCTCAGTAAGGAAGAACAACAGGCGCTACACAAGCTAAAAGAAAAGCACAATTTAGTTGTAAAACAGGCAGATAAGGGGGGGGGCACAGTTATTATGGACCGTACATTTTATGTCCAAGAGGCCAATAGGATATTAGGGGATACCGACACGTATAAAAAATTAAGAAAAGACCCCACGAAGGATTTTAGTATTACATTAAATGACATCCTAAAGAAAGGATTAGAAGAGGGAATCCTAACCACTAAAGAACATAATTATTTAAAAAAAGAACACCCTAAAATTCCTATCTTCTATTTCCTCCCTAAGATCCACAAAAACCTCAAAACTCCCCCTGGCAGACCCATTATTAGTGGCATAGATTCCCTGACGTGTAATACGTCAGAATATGTTGACCATTTTCTACAAAACTATGTTTTGAAAACTCCAGCATATCTAAAAGATACTAACCACCTACTTAACATCTTGAAGGATATTCAGTGGACTCAGGGATGGCTTTGGGCAACAATGGATGTGGCCTCTCTGTACACAGTCATCAACCACACACAAGGAATAAAAGCCGTAGATAAGACACTCACTAGAGACACTAATATGGATCAAACACAAAAAATATTCATTTTAAATTGCATAGAATTCATCCTGAAACATAACTATTTCTGGTTCGAGAAGGAATTCTATCTCCAACTATGCGGCACAGCAATGGGCACCAGGTTTGCACCCAGCTATGCAAATCTTTTCGTAGCTGAATGGGAGAGAGAATATATTTGGAGCAACAATCCCTATGGTGCAAACCTGGTGCTGTGGAAAAGATATATTGATGACGTTCTCATCATATGGAAAGGGACACGAGAAGAACTACTCACCTTCATACAATATACCAACAATAATCCATACAATTTGAAATTCACCTCTAACATTCAAGAAAATAGTATTGAATTCCTAGACGTAGAATTATTTTTTGAAAATGATAAGATTTGCTCCAGAAACTACACGAAACCTACAGATAGGAATAGCTACATAGAATACACAAGTTGCCACCATCCCCTTTGGTTAGATAACATCCCCAAAGGACAATTCATGAGGGTGAGGAGAAACTGCTCAAAGAATGAGGATTTTGGAATAAAAGCCACAGAAATCAGGGATAAATTCCTAAAAAAGAACTATCCTATCGAGAGGTTACAAAGCAGCCTTCGACAGGTTGAGGGAACCAATAGGGAACTTCTGTTAACGAACAAAAAAAGAGAGACAAAAGGACAGGGGGAAAAAGATTTCAGTTTCTCCTTTTTTACAAAATACAACACACAAGCTCATAATATTAAACACATCTTAGAGAAACACTGGCATATTCTGAAAAATGATGATATCTTAGGCACTATACTCCCCGGTAAACCCCAGATCATTTTTAAGAAGGCCAGATCATTAAAACAAATTCTTGCACCCAGTGTATTACCAATAAGAGGGCCCACACAACCCACACAACAATTTCTTGGTAATAAACCAATCGGTTTCTTTACATGTGGACGATGCAAAATGTGCACCCATCTCCCTAAGAAAACGGATCAATTTATAGGCACAAAAACAGGTCACACATATAAGATTAGGCATTTTATCAATTGCACATCAAAAAATGTGGTGTATTTATTGGAATGTGGGTGCGGCATACAATACATAGGAAGGACCATCAGGCCTATGAAAGAAAGAATATTAGAGCACATAGGAAACATAAGAAATAAAAACATGAAACATAGCGTCCCCAGACACTGTAATACTTGCTCCCAGTTCAGGTTTGACACTCTTAAAATACTGGGTATAGACTGGGTCCCTCCGAATTGGAGAGGAGGAAATTCCATTGAAAATCTTTCCAAACGCGAAACGGAATGGATATTCAAATTAAAAACTTTCAAAAAAGGCGGTTTAAATATGGAACTCGATATATTGGCATTCGTATAACATGTATATTCATAGAGATAAAAACAATAATAATACAGATTCGATACAACTTACTGCTATACCATATCATCTAACCATATTCTCATATGCGTCCATACCACCAGAAGATAATTCCATTCTGATACATTCTATACATCTATTACAGTCTGAGACTGTACTCCATACTCAACATGACATACTCACTCTTATTCATTCACCACACTTTTAGGGTACATCATCCCACCATCATACTTACATTATCATAGTTGAATCATCATAGTTTAAATTCATTCACCTACCTGATTTCGTAACATTAATACGTCTTGGAATTTCTCTATTTATTCATCTGATTAAAAACATCTCTAGATATATTATTAAAATTAAATATATTAAGATTATACTCTCGAATCTGTTCACTCATCTTATCCTCTATTTCAATACATTATGCTCTATTTCACAATATTATTCTGTATAATATTACTTAGGATATCTTATCCATGTATGTCTATAGGTAGTCAGGTAACAATAGATTATTCTGTTCTTTTTTTCCCCCTTGGTTTGATCCTTAAGTTCAATACCTCCGTATTTTATCTAGGGCGACTTCAATCCGTTCCCCATAGAGTAAATGACAGACTAAGCCGTTTTTCATATACTACGAACAGGTTCCGTTTTTTTTTTTTTTTTTTTTATTATAACCATATCCTTCTCCCATCCCAAACGAGTTTCGGAAGATTGGAGAATCGATACCTGAACGTAACTTCTTTGCTACGGAAGGAAAGATACTGGTCCCAGCGACGGCATGCGCGACGATAAACACGTAGGAGGAGAATACCGTCTGACGTCACGACGCACGGAGAAGGGGTCGCCACCGGAGGAGGAGGAACACAAAAAAGATGGCGCCAACCATGAATAAAAAGACGACGAAAGAGAGAGAAACATCACTCCTGAGGAAGCCCCAGCAGGCGAAACGCGTAGAGAGAGGACTTTTTTATTCCAGTACTTTTATCTTTTCTGATTACTGGTTTTTAAATATATTTATTTATTTTTATCTTTGGACATAACAGACTGATTTTTAAATATTTATCTATTTATTGTGGCGATATTTATTTATTTATTTTAAAATCATGTACTTGTAGTCCATTTGGTATTTTTTGTATAGGGCTTTGCCCTCAAATAAATTCTTCTTTGATTAACTACTTAGTTGGCCACTAACTTATGGTAGTTTCCAATTTTGATACTACATTTTTTGGGAAAATCTACTAAAGACCAACACGAGACTGCAGACAAACGTAAAGGAGAAATCTATCAGGAGCCACCCTCTGGGGAATCCAACGCTGAATACTCTCTACATAAGAGTAAGTGCATCCACCACCTTATGGTACTCCCTCCCTGAAAGATACCATCCCATGTTTGTTTGGTTTTGTGTTTTTGTCCACATATGCAAGCGGACAGACGGGCCTATAGAGGACTTTTCTTTCACTTTGAAGCATCACGTATACTTGTGAGTGCATATAGCATATTTATCCGTTTAATTGACTGACTATACGTCTACACTATTATTTTTTTCTTTATATTATTTTATTTTATCGGTTAACACGAGCGCACCTGGTTGGATTGTTTTACGAATTTTCTGCACCTGGAGAGTGTGTTACAAGGTCGCAGCTGTGTAATCGGTCCAGAAACTAAGGGTAGTATCCCCCTTGATTTATTTATTTATTTATTCTTACACACTTAATATACGGTCTGAGACTGGTTTTTCACAACCTTTCACTTATGTGCACATATTATTCAGATGTCGCCCTTTAAACAGTATCTGTCTGTATTCTGCAATGGCAAATACTTATTAAAATTAGCAATATATTAAATAAAGAAAAAAACACCTCATTTATATACCATGGCAAGCTGATTGTATTTTATTATGGAATCTGTGGTCTTTTTAACCCCTTGGCTGCTAAGCCATTTCCCACCTGGGTGCTAAATTGGTTTTCGGCATTTTGGTGCATCTCACATTTAAACGCATTTAGAAGTAAATTTGTTGGGAATAAACTATACAAACCATATATTGTTTTTTTTTTCCGGCACACCCAGCAGATTCCAAATATACCATTTTTATATGTGTATGTCTCATTAGGTTTGCAAAATAAAGCCAAAAAAGTGTATTTTTTCAATTCCGACTCAATAAAAACTAGTTTGTAATTTTATTTTTCTATTCTCCGTTTATTGACACAGCGAGTAGAAAACATACATGAGCAAGGATACATACAGTGCACATCCAAATGTGACAATACAATCAAGATTCTATAGTACAGGCATTACATGGTAAAAGTCGGAGTTCAGCAATGACATAGACCGCTGACAGTAGGGCCACAACAATTAGTTTACATCGAACAGCTCATGAGTCTAAGATACGGTTGGTGTATCACGGAGATCAACAGAGAAACATAAAAGCGCCATCAACAGTAGTTTTATTTGTTGGTTAAACCAACAAATAAAACTACCCACAGGGAAGAAGCGTCAATGGCGCATGTCATAATAATAGAAAGGGGTAAAAACAAATGAGAAATAAATGTGGAAGTACCATGCCATCATCTTTTGTGTATGCGTGTGTGGAGCGATAGAATGTATGATGAACCAGGGGCACTAGTCCGTCACAATGAGACAAAGGAGAGAGAGTGTCATCTAGGGTGAGCTGTCGGGAGTCCTAAGTCTGAAGCTGTGAACATAATCTTCTGGAGCCAAGCCTGTAAAAAGGGGGGGGGGGATTTCCAAAAATGGATCGTTAGAGAACGTTTATAGGCCGCATGGGGCAGGGGGTTCATGTGTAGGAGCATTGTCGCAGGAGTGAATTGAATATCGGGAGCGCAGACTACCATTAAGACCTTCCAAACAGTACACCAAAAGGTTTGGATCGTGGGGCATGACCACCACAGATGGTACAAGGTGCCCCCACTGGCCCCACATCGCCAGCAAGTATCTGGGATAGAGGGGATGAATCTATGTAAATCTGCGGGGACCTTGTACCAGAGCGTTAGGATCTTGTACGAGCATTCTTGTAGTTTGCTTGAGAGAGATCCCTTGTGGATGGCCAGGAACACCTTATCCCATTCCTGCGGAGATGGGGAAATACCAAGATCCCTCTCACACAGACCAAGGAAAAAGGGTTTAGTAGTGGAGACAGAATCCAGCAACAGCGCGTACAGCGCCGAGAGGAGATGTGGGGGTTCGGTCGGTGGAGCGCATAGAGATTCAAAGGTAGAGAGCTGCCTAGTTACAAGGGGAGTCTGGGGGATAGAGGAGGCAAAATGTTTCAGCTGGTGCAGGAAGAAACGCTGGGCCTGAGTAATGGTAGGAGAGGAAAAGACAACCTCTGGAGTGATAGTAAGAGCGCCTGAGAATACATGATGGAAGCGTAGAGGCACTCGCGAGAGGGATCGAAGGGGATGCCCAGCCCGGAGGGAACTCCGGGTTGGGGACGAGGGGAAGCAGGGGACAAGGCGCAGAGGATAGGACACCCCCATCCATGACGCGTCTGCCAACTCCGTACGTAGGTGCGTACGGAATCCCGGGCCGGAGACCCAAGGGAAAACGTTGGGGGGCCAAGCTAAGAGGGCTTCTTCTATTGCCAACCGCTGCTTCGGGACTCTGATAGTCCATTCTACGATCCTACGCAGGTGGGCGGCCTTCCAGTAAAGCTCCAGGTCTGGGACACCCATACCCCCCTTTAGCTTAGGGCGAATGAGGTGTGAACGTGCTAGCCTCGGCGTCCTCGCAGACCATATATAGGACGTAAAAACCCAATGACATTTTCAAAAAAATAGTTTAGGAACAAAGATCAGCAAGGACTGGGATATGTACAAGAACCGTGGAAGGACGTTCATTTTTAAAATGGCTATCCTGCCAGGAAATATGCGTATATCCCCACCTGCGGAGGTCCGCCGAAACCGAAGCGGGGAGGGGGAGGAGGTTAAGGGAGAGCAGCTTAGAGGGGTCAGAAGATATTTTAAGTCCCAGGTAAGTTAATGATTCGTCACAGATACGGAACGGGAATTTATGGCCAAGGTCAGTAACCTCAGCTGGTAGCATATTAGTACATAGAACTTCCGACTTCTGGACATTAATTTTATAATTCGACAGACGGCCGAACATGGTAAGTTCTGACAGCAGATTGGGCAGGGAGGTCATAGGTTTGGTGACAAAACATAACATATCATCGGCATAGAGGGCAACTTTGTGATGGACATTAGCTACCGAGATCCCAGTCACCAACGGGTTAGCACAGAGAGCAGCCGCCAGCGGCTCTAAACCCAAAATAAACAGGAGTGGGGACAGGGGACAGCCCTGCCAAGTTCTGTTCGACAGGGTGACCGGGTCCGAAAGAAGTCCGTTAACCTTAATATGGGCCTTTGGTTCATGGTACATAGCCCTGATCCACGTCAGAAAATGATGTCCAAGACCCAACTTCTCCAAGAGATGGAATAAATAGGGCCAGGCCACCCTGTCAAACGCCTTCTCCGCATCCAAGGAGACCAGCGCAATCGGCAGGGAGGAGCGGTTAGCGAAGTCCAAAAAGATCAAGGACCCCGATAGTGTTGTCCCTAGCCTCTCTGCCCGGGACGAAGCCTACCTGGTCCGCATGGATAAGGCACGGGATTAAGGGTTTACATCCGAATTGAAGAGGGAGATGGGGCGATAACTACCACAGGACTCGGGGTCCTTCCCAGGCTTCAAAATCACAGAAATGTGGGCCGTGTTAGTTTGTGGGGTAAAGTGCGCTCCGGACGCCAGTGCATTGAACACCTTAACGAGTTGCGGGCCTAATAAGGGGAGAAATTTCTTATAATATGCGATCATGAGGCCGTCCGGGCCAGGGCTCTTGCCCTGTTGAGTTGTCTTGACCGCTTCCGCGACTTCCTCTAAGAGGATAGGGGAGTTTAAAGAATCTATATGTGATGGCATCAAGGTTTTTGGCAAGAATTTGTCAAGGTAGGAGTCCAGCGTGCAAGTGTAATCAGGGCATGCGTCCCGGACAGAGGGCAGGGCATAAAGCTTTTGGTAGAAAGCGCGGAAACATTCTGCTATGTGTGGGGTGGAACACAGGGGATTACCCTTAGT
Source organism: Spea hammondii (assembly GCA_029215755.1). Lineage (NCBI taxonomy): Eukaryota > Metazoa > Chordata > Amphibia > Anura > Pelobatidae > Spea > Spea hammondii. The sequence goes on from JARDYJ010000009.1 coordinate 14,804,204, forward strand.
GTTGATAATACGGGGATAAAGTTAGCAGCCTTTCGGGATCGGAGAGCCCTGGCCAACAATCTCCCGGGTTTGTCCCCAAATTCGAATAATTTTTTCTTCGTAAGGAGGAAATGGCGTTTAAGGCGGGCGTTCGTCATTGTCGCCAAAGAGGTTCGAAGAGCCTCCAATTGGGATAGAACCGCCGGGTCCCTAGTGAGTTTATGGGAGCGTTAAAGGGCTGATATTTGCTTAATCAGGTCCAGCGTTTCAGCAAGTGCAAGTTTTTTAATAAGGGAGCCAATTTGGATGAATTTCCCTCTGACCACAGCCTTATGGGCTTCCCAAACAGTCGGGACCGGAACATCTGGGGTATAATTATCTTTGAAATAGGTGTCTAGAAGTTCAGTAATCTCTGAGGTATAAGTAGGGTTAGACAGAATGTTTTTGTTAAGTCGCCATATCCAGGGCCGAAGTGGGAAGGAGGAAAGTTTCAAGGACATATAGACCGGAGCGTGGTCGCGGAATATGGAAGGGCCAATTGAAGAGGAGTGAAGTGTGGGAAGGTGGTGGTGCGAAATAAAAAAAGGTGTCGATTCGTGTGTAGCTGTTGCGTAAAGGTGAATGGTAAGTATAGTCCCTGTCAACAGGGTGTAGCGTCCTCCAAACATCAATGAGTTGGGCTAAGTGGAGAAGGCGTTTAACTCGATTTATTTTAGTATATGCGATATGAGACCTGCCGGTGGAGCTATCTAAGAGAGGATTTAAAACCATATTTAGATCGCCCCCCAGAATCGTGAGACTGTCTTGAAATTCCGTAAGTGGACGCCAAGAATTGGGGTTGCAGGCGGTTGGGGGAGTACACGTTTGCTAGAGTAATTTTATGTGTGCCCAAAAATCCTTTTATATAAATACAACGTCCGTCCTGGTCCCTCCAACTGTCGGTCAAACGGAAGGGTAAATGTCTATGAATGAGGATTGCTAACCTTTTAGATTTCGAGTGGGGGGTTACTGGACAGAAAAACAGATGTGTATCTATGGTTAGTCAGTTTAGGTTCTTTAGCGTCGCAGAAGTGCGTCTCCTGTATGAAAGCGATACGTACATTTTGATGGTATAAATCCATCAAAAGTCTGGTAATTTTATTTTTCTAAACTCTAATATCAAAACCTGCGTTGCTAAATATTTGTAGTAGGTAACCGGTCTAAAGTAAACAAAAAAGACATCTTTAAATTTAATGCATGGCTGCCGTCAATTAAACAGCTCTAGCTGCCTGGGATGTTAAAATATGCCAACAAAACTATATATTTTTAGAAACTACACCCCCAGCTGCAGCAAATGAGGTCTTATTTGTATTTATATCACAAATCTGATGTGCACAACAAATAAGTGAATATCACACTTATAAAAAAAAATAAAAAAATTAAAGCGACAAGTTCATTTATGTCTTGCGCACTTCAGCCTTGTGCTACTAATACATGCAGCCCCTCATTTGATGTGCCAAGGGGTGTAGTTTCTGCAAATGTATACTTTATGTACCATAGCTGTCTAGAGCTGTCTAATTGCAGGCATCACCCCTAAATGTTTTAACACTTTTTTAACAAAATTTTCAAATCTGCCATAGCTGAAGTTAAAGTGGTCTAGACATCTGGGAAGTTAAATTAGGGGACAAAAGTTGAGTGCACAAATAATGATGGAATAAAATGTTTTTTCTAACCATAGCGACATGTTCATTTGTGTCTTGCGCACTCCAGGTTTGTACTGGAAACACATGCAGACCATCATTTGATGCGCCAAGGGTTGTAGTTTTTGCAAATGTGTACTTTTTGTGCCATCATTTAACTTCCTACGTGAGCAGTAATGCCACGTCAAGGCTTCAACCCTAATTACTGACCATTCACACGCCTTTCATATCTCCATTCACTCGCTGAAGCACACACCATACTTTCCATACATTCACTCACAGAAGCACACACCATTCTTTCCCCTTACAATCACCCAAAAAATCACTTTTACAGCAAATATAAGTTTTGCAGTAAAAATGCAAGGAGCTCCAGGGATGAGATGGTTACTCACCTACCACACAGGCTAAATGGCTGAATTTAATAATAATATTTGCAGTTCATCAGGATTCCAAAAATTGCCTCCCTCTACCAAAGGGATCATGGGATTAAAATTTAGTATCGCCCATTTTTAAAAAGGGAATGTGACTTTTCATAGCTATATGATCACTGTGGTAACATTGGCTACCACAGTGATCATTTAGCTAGAAAGGCGATTACCTTTCCTACGGTATATGTTGGGGGTCTATAGCTGCTTAGATGCCCGAGATACAGGCATCTAACAGCATGCCCCCATACCTCTTTAACTGACAATTGTCAGTTGTTAATAAAGTTGCGCGGTGACATCATTGCGTCATGTCACCGGACAGGATGGGTGGCCCCAGTGATGCCCTTCAGTGTGACCCTTACGAAAAAATTACTGCAGTTTTTCTGAAGTAATACTGCAGTTTTTTGGACATGAAAAAACTGCAATACTGCACTTTTACTGCAGTATTACTGCACATTTACTGCAGTTTTACTGCATTTGTACTTCACTGTACTGCAGTTTTACTGCAGTTATTTTTGTACGGAAGTACAAATGCAATAAAGCTGCAGTACATTGAAGTACAACTGTAGGTTTGCAATAAAAAAAAAAAGTGCAGTAAGGCTAGGTTTCCACTTGGGTTTTTGTCCTGCGTTTTTTTTCTTGATGAAAAACGCCAAGAAAACTGCCACTGCATTTTCCTGCGTTTTGGCGTTTTTTTCTGGAGTTTTTTCTGGCGTTTTAGCCTTTCTGTGGAAATTGCTTTTTTTGACCTTAGGCAGTTTTTCCAGCCTTTACAAGTTAGAAGTTTCACCCAGCTAAAAGGGATTCGGATAAATGGCAAGTATCTGCCCCCTGATGTCATTTACTTGGTAGAGTTCTACTTAAACGCCCCGGCGGACCCTTTTGTCACTTTTCTGTGGTTTGTAAGGCCTGCTTTATTCCGAATGTCTGCTCCTCTAGGAAGATTGGCCCCAAATGATGGTGCAAATTGTTTGCTGTTGCTTTTGGCACGCAGGATCCAGTTGATGCGTCGCGTATGTTTGTTTGTAATGGCATGTTTGTTCCAAATGGTGTAGAATTCAATATGAACTTTGTTTTGTGTGAAACTGTTTGTTTCCAGCCTATTTCTCATAGGACACACAGATACTGGGTCCATCCTCTGCATTGTAACTGTGGAAAAAACGCCATAAAAAACGCCAAGGCAATAAACCCACATGGCTTTTTCATGGCGTTTTTTTCTCTCCCATAGACTTCTATTGGAGAAAAACGCCAAGATTTCCTTGCAAAAAACGCCAGAGTGTCAACATGCTGCGATTTTGAAAAACTGCCACAGAGCCCAAAAAAGCAGAAAAACGCCAAAGAGGACTGAAAAAACGCCAAACAAAAAAACGCCAAGTGGATATGGCATTCTGCGATTTCCTATTGAAGAACAGCTAACATCTGGCTGCTGCGTTTTTTCACAAAAAAAACGCCAGGTGGCGCTATTGGCGTTTTTATGGGCGTTTTTAGCTAAAAAAAACCAAGTGGAAACCTAGCCTAAATGTGCAGTAAAACTGCAGTACAGTGAAGTACAAATGCAGTAAAACTGCAGTAAATGTGCAGTAATACTGCAGTAAAAGTGCAGTATTGCAGTTTTTTCATGTCCAAAAAACTGCAGTATGGCTAGGTTTCCACTTGGTTTTTTTTAGCTAAAAACGCCCATAAAAACGCCAATAGCGCCACCTGGCGTTTTTTTAGTGGAAAAACGCAGCAGCCAGATGTTAGCTGTTTTTCAATAGGAAATCGCAAAATGCCATTTCCACTTGGCGTTTTTCTGTCTGGCGTTTTTTCAGTCCTCTTTGGCGTTTTTCTGCTTTTTTGGGCTCTGTGGCAGTTTTTCAAAATCGCAGCATGTTCACACTCTGGCGTTTTTTCAAGGAAATCTTGGCGTTTTTCTCCAATAGAAGTCTATGGGAGAGAAAAAACACCATGAAAAAGCCATGTGGGTTTATTGCCTTGGCGTTTTTTATGGCGTTTTTTCCACAGTTACAATGCAGAGGATGGACCCAGTATCTGTGTGTCCTATGAGAAATAGGCTGAAAACAAACAGTTTCACACAAAACAAAGTCCTGGACTAGTTCATATTGAATTTTACACCATTTGGAACAAACATGCCATTACAAACAAACATACCCGACGCATCAACTGGATCCTGCGTGCCAAAAGCAACAGCAAACAATTTGCACCATCATTTGGGGCCAATCTTCCTAGGGGAGCAGACATTCGGAATAAAGCATGCCTTACAAACCACAGAAAAGAGACAAAGGGGTCTACCAAGTAAATGACATCGGGGGCAGATACTTGCCATTTATCCTAATCCCTTTTAGCTGGGTGAAACTGCTAACTTGTAAAGGCTGGAAAAACTGCCTAAGGTCAAAAAAAGCAATTTCCACAGAAAGGCTAAAACGCCAGAAAAAACTCCAGAAAAAAACGCCAAAACGCAGGAAAATGCAGTGGCAGTTTTCTTGGCGTTTTTCATCAAGAAAAAAAACGCAGGACAAAAATCCAAGTGGAAACCTAGCCTATTACTTCAGAAAAACTGCAGTAATTTTTTGTAAGGGCGAGGGCGGCACCTGACTGGGACTGCTAGCGACGGCACCATGCTGTCATTAGCAGTCAAGGGATTAAACTTTTTATACTTCAATACATTTCAATTACATTCAATATATTTTCGCAAGATACAGGCAATGGACTGTAGATTGTAAGCTTGTTTGAGCAGGGCCCTCCTCACATGTTATTTCTGTAAGTCAAATTGTTATGTTATACTACTTGTTATGTCCCATCCACCTGTTGTACAGGGCTACAGAATATGATGGCGCTACATAAAAAAATAAATAATAATAATGGACAAGGTGTTTTATACTGTTTTTTGTCGAATCAAAGACTAATAGATACATAATAAAGGATTAAATGTAATCCAAGATAAAATAAGTCTAAACATAATGTATTTTTATAAATTTTTTATACCATTCATACTCATATTCAGTGAGTATCACATTCAGCATCACTGAGTTTACTTTTAAATATAGTATTAAAAAGAAATTAGCTGCCAGGGATTTTTTAGAATGGAAATGACTGTGGTAAATACCCTTAAACACATTGCACGGTGCTGCAAAACACGATGAGCTATATAAATTAATAAATAATAATGATTATAATAATGACACACTAAGAAAAGAAATGTTTGCCCTTAAAATAAACTTTTTTAAAAACTTTTGTTTTTTTTTTTAGTTTTGGAGACAGTTTAGCTCTTAGAGGCTGAGATTCATACTGTCACTCCCTCGGTATCGGGTGCTCGCGTGCAGAGGACTGGAGAATCCTATTGGATTTCCACTGATCAATCATCATAATGATTTCTTGATGAAGACTCTACCAAGCTGCCTTAGTGTCTGCCCCAATCCTAAATGAATGGGCGCTGAAGTCTCCCACCAACAGCCCCAAATCCCAAAGACAGGACCAGAAAATCCCTATGAATTGGTACCTAGATGAGGGTAACCATGAAATTTTACCATAAGCGAGCCACCCATTTTGGGATTGTGGTCCAGAAATGTCTGCACAACACTACAAGGGCAGATTGGGCTTCCTGGTAAAGCCTGCAAAACAGTAAAATGACCCCTTCCAACTGGATCAGTTTTTGACATCCTGACCTTGAGGCGTGTCCTGACCTTGAACATATCCCCATCTACTATAAAATCATCAAACTGAAGGCCCCAGAAACCACCTTATTCGGAATGACCCTAACCAGAAAGGGCCAAAAAAGCCAAAACAAAAGCCAAAAAAATAAACTAAGTTCTCTGAAAACTCCTTAAACTATCATTCAAAGTTGTGTTTTGAACCTTGTTTTCAAAGTAACCCCTCAATAGTTGCTCTCTATGTTACTGTTTTTTTTCTCTACCACGGTGTGGTGTTCTAATTGACCAGCTCTGGGTGACAAGCTCTTTATTGTTTCTTCAACTCACTGTGCCATTTTGATGACTGAATGTGCCCATTTGACAAAGTAAACAAGATCAAAGATAGCTTTGCGACAGAACAAAAACAGCTGTGCAGTCAACAACAAACAATAAAGTCCAGGAAAAGTAGAACTCACGACCCCTGGTTTACAATACCAGTGTAAGCGTGCAGCAAGAAAGCTGCAAGTAGAACTAGTGGTACTTTTTCCTTAATGACCATTCTGGCTCGTATGTTTAACTGTGTTTTCTAGCTAACCCCTTGTTACATTCCTGCTCATGATACTGCTTCTCTTCTCCACCACGGTGTGATGTTCTAATCGACCAGTTTAGTGGTGAAATAGAGCAGAAATTCTTAATCTTAGAGCCTAAATAGTGCAAATTATTGTATGAGTGAAAAGTATGAACTGAAATCATGCCTGCCAGGTAATGGTACGAAAACATTGTTGTCAGAAGTGGGATTTGAACCCACGCCTCCAGAAGAGACTGCGATCTGAACACAGTGCCTTAGACCGCTCAGCCATCCTGACACAGGAATGACCTGTGCTACGTGCTCGTTATTTATATTTATTCGTACCACCCTGGCGTTTAGAGACAGAGAGCTTAAGCTTTAAGGTTTTATAGCAATGCAATATGCCACACTTGTGAAACACAGGCACGTGCCTAAGGATTTTCAGAAAAAAATAGATCGTTTCTGGAGGAATGTCACAGGTGTCTTACTCACAGAAAATGCCCATCTTCATACTGCTACATGAACGATTGATGTGATTAGTCAAAGATAAAAAGCCTACAACGTTCATTGGGTACTAAAAGATCAAAAAATGGCTGAATGGTCCTTGGTAAAGAATAATGAGGTGTGAGCCAAAGCAAGATCTTCTGTAAAGCGTTCACAGGTGCACCTTCCACAACTATCATTTCAGAGTGGCATATAGAATATAAGGCATTTCATGGGGCAGAGTGGCATATAGGAGGGTATAAGGCATATCAGGGAGGCAGAGTGGCATATAGGGGGCTATATGGCATTTCTAGGGACAGAGTGGCAAGTCTGGGGGCAGATGTGCATAACTGGGGGGGGGCAGGTTGGCAAATTAAAGGAAATAAAAACAAAAAAATTATAATATTCAGATTTTGCGGTGTCGTCTTATAATCAGAGTCATCTTAAAATTCAGCAAATACCGTACATAGAAACATAGAATTAGGCGGTAGATAAGAACCATTCAACCCATCTAGGTGACCCATTTTTCCCATGTCGTGTATTTCTTAATTACCTCACGGTTTTAGCCTCTACCACTTCTCATGGGAGACTGTTCCATTTATCTACCAACCTCTCTCTTTTATTAATATAGTTTCTGTTAAATATGGGTTCTAATTTATCAAATTATATATTTATTGGCACTAATTGCATTAACCAAAATTCTGACACATCACTGAATTTACTCATATCACAGCTAATTTTTCTTGAGTAATTAATTTTTTATTTATTTATTTATTTCTTTTTATTTACTTCAATGACCAAGCTGTTATTTTTTGTCCCCTTTGTGATTTTAACACAACGTATTTTTTTTCTCTTGTTTCGCGGTAATTTTCTCCTCACTCATTTAGTGTACCAACACAAGTTATATATTGGGTTTTTTTCAGGACAAGAAGAGCTTTCTTCAGATACCTTTTTAGTGATCATATCATCTAATTTCCTGTAAAAATAAAAAGAAATATATATATTTTTTTTTTGTGCCCCGATGCAAGAATGGAAAATTGTGCCCCCCCGCTATTTTTTTACAGAGGTTTTTTTAATGACACTGCCCTTACACACTGCCTTTACACATATCTGCCCATAAACACACATATACACATACACTGCCCTTACACAAACCTGCCCATAAACACACATATGCACATACACTGCCCTTACACAAACATGCCCATAAACACACATATACACATACACTGCCCTTACGCACACCTGCCCAGAAACACACATATACACATACACTGCCCTTAAGCACACCTGCCCAGAAACACATATACACATACTTCCTTTATACATACCTGTCCATAAACTCCCCAAATTGCCACTCCCGACTGTCGCTCTCTCTGCGGCACAGCCGTACTGCCACGAGGCAGACCGCATCCTCAACCTTGTGGTTAGCACATGCCGCATCTCACACACCCGAGCGTGCCTCCGAAGGGAGGGGAGGTGGAGTCTTCTGACTTCACCTCTTATCAGGTGCCAAATGGGGGAGGAGACCATAGGAGAGGGGAAGGGGATCCAGCTACCTACCCCTATATAAACCCTACAGACACCTCACACAGGGCTTACTAGTTAAGCTGTGTACCTGTGTGTTACCTGCTCTTGGTACCTTGAAGTCTCCCTAGTTTTGACCCTTCCTTTGTGACCCCGATATTGTCTGACTGCCCCCTGCCTTGACCCCTGGATTGTGACCCCAATACTGATAGTTTGCCCCCGGCCTTGACCCTTGGACCATGACCCTGTTATTGATACTTGTTGCCTGCCTTGATCCCTGGACCGTCACCCAGACTGCTCTTTTTGGATTTGCCCTCTTGCATAGGGGAGATATGTGACAGAACTACATTGCTGGGCCAGACACATCCCTTCCTGAGAGTTGCAGTCTCGTGGACACTCGCCCACAATTCAACCTGGGCATTTGGGCCAGGGTTCCTCCTGTGGGGGAAGTGTGTGGCGGGGGGTCACTTGTAAAGATGCAGGTTGAAATGTACCAAGACTATCTGCTCACACCATAGGAGGGCCCTTCCATAGACATTGTTTCCCTGCACCTTAACTTAGTTAATTTTATAATTGTTCTGTCTTAATCTTGTGTGATGTAATTCAATTATGTACTGGTGTGATTGAGCCATTTTGTTCTGTTAAAAACCTGGCTGTTGTCTTGATGTTTCTGTGGATAAATATGCTATATTCTGTTCAATAAAATGTACATTTTTTGCTGTACTCAATTCTAGGTAGTTACTACTTATGTCTACTTATAGCAGGGTTCCAAGGTATGCATGCTGACCTCTGCTTTAGTGCTCCCTAATCACTATGCGCCAGCTATTGATGCAGAGTGCGGGGATGACGTCCTATCACAGCGCTCGACATCGTTTGTCAGCGCCTAGTGATTACAGAGCACGGAAGCCGAGGTCTAAAGTGACAGACCTCACGCTACTTAATGTGGGCTAGTAAGAGGGGGATTGTGAACTTAGCAACCGGCACTGCTCATCCGGCGCCCACTGAGCAGGGCGGGTTGGGGAGATCACAATCTTCAAGCTGCCTCGGCTCAGCCCTGAAGATCAGCCCAGGGCAGACGGCCTCTCTTTTTGCCCCTCCCCTATGCCACAGTTTTAGGGGCTTCGCTGGGAGTCACTTTGCTGGGAGCAATGTGATTCTCCACAGGGCCCCCAGAACGCAGGGTAGTTGTGTACCCATATGTTTAGATGAAGGTTCCAACTCTGGGGGGGCAAAGGGGTGAAAGGAATAATCTAGGGGGGGCAATTGCCCCCTTGCCCCCTGTAGCTATGCCTATACAAGTAGCGTTTTGCTACTTCAAAACCATTTTTTTTTCAAATCTGGTTATTCTTCCCCATGTGCTATTTCTGGTATCTTTAGTTTTGAAAACTAGACAGCCCAAGGTATTTCAAATGCTGGTATTTTAACCCATTTAACTCATTCTACTACCAACCTTTGTCAAATTTGTGGTGGTACTTTATTTTGTGGTTTTTTCACACAAATTGCACCCCAATATGTGTTCAGCAACATCTCCCAGGTACAGCGATACCCTCCATGCATGGGTTTGTCGAGTGTTTTGGGAGGTAAAATGCCACATTTTGGAAGTGCGCATTTTTCAACGTGGAACTTAAACATCTGGTCCTACTGCCTCCATGTCCTAAGTGGGCCATCTTTGAAGCTGGCTAATTAAATTTATCCCATCAAATCATATACCGTATTGACTCGGTTATAGGCGGAACCCGATTATAGGCCGCACCTATTTTTAAAGAAAAAATACACATGAGTGCAATGGTAAAAGAGTATTTTAGCTAATGAACAGGAATACATATATTTTAACATTTTTTATGTCTTTTATGCAGTTAGTCAGCATAGGTTATATACAAACAGAAATTTGGAAAGCCAATAGCCATTTTATGGTCCCCCTTAATTCATAAAGCAGCTTACTTGCAAATTTTCCCTTGCCCCCTGATATGCTACTCTGACCCCAAAATATTTTTATTTAAGTAGACACCCTGTACACCCCTTGGGAATTTGAAATGGTTTTATTTTTATGTCAGGATTTTTGGGAAGATACAGCACTTATTTAAGCACTTGTTCATGATAATAAACTTAATTTTTTTCTTTTATTATTGTTGGACTTTTATTTTTACATTTTGCTGGAACTGGATGGTTCCCCTGATGGTGACATCACTGCATATTGCTGTTACCTCTGCCTTTATTCCAAATAAGATTGTTACTAATCTTTCTATTTTTTGTTTTAATAGATTAAGTTTCTTGCATGACCACCATATATCTAATAGGGATCCTCTTTCTCTACTGCATCTCCAGCATGTATCCGATGCTGAATCAGTTATTGTATAGATCTTCGTTGGTATGAGGTACCAGCGATGTAGGAGTTTAAAGTAGGATTCCAATGTACTGTTTTTCTTGTTTTTAGCCAAGCAGAATACCATATTTCTGTTTCAAAAGTTTCACCTAAATCTGATTCCCATTTGACAATAGTTCTTGTCTTGTTTCTATCTTTCTTGTTTTCAAGTAAATCTAGTGTCCTTGAAATGAATTTTCTTTTATGCTGTATATCAATAAATTTGTCCACACTCGTAGGAGTCGCTTGAAAATGTTTATCTAAATAGCTTTTTATTTGAAGATATGAAAATGTATGCTGAAACACTTTAAAGGGCATTATCTCATCCAAAGAACATAGATCAGTGGTGTAAATTCTATTATATTGAAGATTCCTATTATGATCAAATTTGTGATACTTAAGTATTGGTAGATTTAACCAGAAAAAAATAAATGGATTATATGGCCTACTTAACCATCTTTCATATCGATACTATCCAAGATCCAAGATCACTGTTTTGCTTTACTTTCCACATAAGAAATTGGGAAAACATACAGGCGTCATATATTTTAGATCTTGGGAATTTATGCCAGCGTTTTTTATTCTCCTCATCAATATATATCTTGAAATCCTTGACTTTTTATTGTCACATATGTCCTAAACAATCTATCAAATTGGTGCAAAATTTTCCTAGAGACTTGTAAAGGGAGTTGTGTGACGGGAATGGCCTGTACCCCGACTGGGTACACCCGCCACACGATCCTTCCTTCTCCCCATGGCCACCAGGAACATCGAAGACAGCAGGAAACATAGCTCTTTGGGAACTTCAGCGTACACAGAAGCATAGCAATATAGTGCTGTACAGCCCTGACAAGGGCAGCACCGAGGCTTACCTCAATAACAAGACAGGACTCGTATTGAGCTAAAACAGGAACTACTTATTTTGAACCAAACACACAAACTATATATACAAGTAAGAAAGGGGCAAGACAAATGTCACAGAATCTAATTACCATGTCACGAAGGAAGTAATTAGATCACATCCTGCAACACAATATCCGGGGAAGGACAGATTTACATGAGACATAGAATGATGACAGAGATATAATTGAATTGAAATAGACAATGGCTAGGCCCTAGCTTTAACAGGGGCTAACAGGATTAACAGCTAGTGGCTGTGTATTTAGTTATTATATACACAGCAGTAGGAGGTACACAAAAGACAGTGAATGGCAGTACTAACACCTAGCACCTAACATTAATACACATTTCTTCAAAACCCAGATAATCAGCCTTCTTCTTACACTAGGATGTCCAGCTGGCATTTACAGCTCTGAGTCTCTGTGTGAGAAATGTGGTAAAACATATAATAGGGAAAATCAATAGAAAGTGAGTCCCTGTACCCACTTCCCCAAGAACAGAACCTCTTCCAATGTCAGAGCCCATTGTCAGCAGGCAGGAGGCTAGCCATCAGTCCCCTCCAAAAGCCCCAGTGACGGAAGGTTAAATACATTTTGGGAGAATTTAAGCTTTAATCACATTTAATCTGCCAAACCATGACATTTTCCTTCTTTTCCAGCTAGAAAGCTTCAGTTTTAATTTTTGAAGTAGGCCATTATAATTACTATCTATAATATCATTAAATTTGAGAGATAATTTTATGTCCAGATATTCTATATAGGGGTTATTCCAGTCAAATTTTGTCTTTTGTTTTAGTATCTTTAATGTAGTGGTATTCAATTTGGAATGTAAAATCCGTGTCTTTGCAATATTTTTTTTATAATTCAAGTATTTTCCAAACTCTGTTATTATTTGAGTTACTTCTGGAATAGAGATTTCTGGATCTGTCAGTTAGTAATACATCATCTGCGTAAAGGGTAATTTTATATTCTTGAATCTCAGTTTTTATTCCCTTTCTTTTATTTGATTGCTGAATTAGGGTTGCAAGAGGTTCAATTGTCAAAGTATACAGCATTGGGGCTAATGGGCACCCTTGTCTGGTTCCATTATTGATGTTAAAATCAGTGGAATCTAGGAAGAATCCAGAATCTTTTGCTTGTGATGATTCGTATAAGGCCATGATATTATGTAAGAAAGGGGCTTTCAGACCAAATACCTTCAAAGTAATTTGCGTGTGGTGTCTTCTCCGCTGTGACCCATTGTAAACCCTGTTTGATCCGCGTGGATAACCTCTGCCAGAATCTTTTTCAGTCTCTCTGCTAAAATCTTTGAAAATATTTTAATATCTATATTTATCAATGATATTGGTCGATAATTTGCAACGTTATGAGTGTCCTTCCCTGGTTTTATAATTGGTGATATCTTAGCCCTCATCATCTCCAGTGGACATTTTTTCCTCCGGAATCTCCTTATTAACTATTAATAATATTGGAGCAATTACGGGGCTCTTTGAAAAAATAAAGCTTTAGATTTTTTAAGTTTGCAATTGTTTTGGTTATTTCGGTTAAAAGAATTAATTGATTTAATCTAGTTAATTTATTTAAGAATAGTCTAATTTGGTTTCTATCTTTTATGGAAGGAGGTAAATTATAAAGAGATTTATAGTAGTTTTCAAATGCTTCACCTATAGCCTTAGGTGAGAGGTGAACTTTCACTTTTATATCTATCCTTTCAATGCTATTGTTTATAGTTCTTTGTTTCAATTTATTAGTTAGGTTAGAGCCTACTCGACCATTACTATAGTACCAGTTTTGTCTAAGCGAGATCAAAGTTTGATTAGATTTCCTTATTGATTGATTTTTGATACTAAGCTGTATATCAGCTATTTCTTTTGCAACATTAATAGATGGATTAACTTTATTTATTTTTTGTAATATAGCCATTTTTATATAAAGATCTGATAGATTGGTCCCTTTTCCTTTTTTAATCTGAGATCCCAGTTTAATTAAGTGGCCTCTTAAGTAGCTTTTTAGGGTACACCATACAATCGAATCTGATATTGCGCCATTATCATTTTCAACTAGAAATCTCTGTGCTTTTTTTACTAATGCCTCACAATTTACAGATGAGGCTAATAATGTTTAATTCAGCCTCCAATTAATTCTGGAATTATAATTTGGACTATTTTTAATGTTTAAGAATATAGGGGCATGATCAGACCACAATCTAATGTCAAGTGATGCTGATTTACATATCTTTAAAGTTCTACTATTTGTTAAAAACATATCTATCCTCAAATAAGAATAATGCATTGCTGAGTAGAACGTAAAGTATTTTTCTCCTGGATTAAAAAGCCTCCAAATATCAAAGAGGTTATTCTGAGAAGGCATATCTGAGAGAGTCTTAAATGTATTTCTTAATCTTTTGTCTGGATAAAACTTTTATCTAACTTAACACCATGCACACAATTTATATCCCCACCTATTATTAGGTGGTGTAACAATCCGACGAGAGACGGGTCCCGAATGCAGAATGGTGAGCTTCTAGGACGGGTAGCTGTGGGATGTATAGTGGAACCACAGAAGGAAAATGCCAATAGAATAAACAGGTCATGGTCCGAGGTCAATGCAGGGAGCAAAACAGGCAAAGTCCAAAAAGCAATCCAAAGTCAATCCAGGCAGCGATAAGAGAGAGTAGTCAGGAATAAAGCAGGAGTCAGGAAACCAGTAAATCAGAATGTAACACACTAAACACAAGGGCTCAGAATCGAGTGAACAGAGGGTTTAAATTTGGTGCCAAACAGCTGAAGCTGCTAATTAGCCAATCAGGTATGATTGAGCGAGGATCCGCCCCCTAGTGTAACGTCACAGTCTCCATGTGTCCTGGACTCCCAGCAGCCATGACAGCATGCTCGTGCGCTCATGTCCAGCACAGGGGGCAGGACAAGAGCCCCCCCAGGACCCCTGTAGCAGATCCCTAGAGGAAAAGACAGACGCCACGACGACCGAGGACGGCGAAGAGCGCGACCCCTGGCGAGAAGCAGTGTGGGACAACAGGCACCACCGAGGACCCCCACCCGGGAAAGTGGGGCACTCGACGGAGCCACGGCGGCAGCGGACCTCCCGGGACGGACCCTAAGACGCAAGGTGACAGGTGGCCCTTTTCAACCTTCTGTATTTTTTTAATTACTTAACTCACTGGATGAATATTGGGGGCGTAAAATTTAACCAAAGTATAACAAATGTCATTAATTTTGTGTATTACAAAAGTAAAGTGAATAACGGTGCTTCTGATAAATATGTGAATAAGTAAAGTGTGCAAAGTAAATATAATAAATAGCTGCCAGCACTTAACCCCTTCAATCCCCTATAGACGTACCGGGACGTCCAAAAATACCCCTATGGAGGTACCGGTACGTCTAGCCCTTCGTGTAGCGTCAGGGACACATCCCTGCCGCTGCACGGGAGACCAGGCTGTCGTTTGAAGCCGACGCGCGAAGCCGGAAAACTGTTACAGATAGAAATGCCCGACCGCGCGATCGGGCTTTCCCTTCCGGATGACGTCAGTAGTGAGGAGGACTCACGGGATGAGGACTCTCGGGTATCCCTGCAGGGTCTGTCTAGATCACTCCCACGAGGGAGCTGTAACAGTTACCGGCACGAATGCCGGTAAACTATTACAGATACATTGCCTCCAGTGTGTCATTAGCCTTGGGGGACTGCCCCACATCCGGGTCAGTGACATTACTGCCGGATGTGCGACACTGGGGGAGAGAGAGAGAGATCGATCGATCGGCTTGCAGAGCTGCAGTGCTTAGTGCAAAACCACATCATATATTGGGGATAGTGTAGTGTTTTAGAAATTGGCCAGGTAGGTGTCGTGTACAATGGTGCAACGTGTCTTCAACGCTGAGGAGGCTCATGACTGCCTCACTCAGTCTGATGACGATGCCACTCTGACCGCGTCAGACGCCGATGCCACTCTGACCGCGTCAGACGCCGATGCCACTCTGACTGCATCAGATATTGATCCAATATCTGATGAATCTTGCTGTGCGTCAGATAATGACGAGTCAGAGGAAGACGATGATGGCCAGGGTCCATCTGCTAAAGCCAGGCGTGGAGAGCCTGACTCTAAATATAATTGGGTGCCCCCAAATATGATAGACCCAGTAATCCCTGCTTTTACTGGGACTCCTGGCATCAGATGTGACATTGATGCTAGCGAGCCAAAGTCATTTTTCCATTTAATGTTTGCCCCCGAGTTTTTTGAGCTGCTAGCAGCTCAAACAAACCTCAGTGTCAGGCAGCTGACCAAGGAG